>OMLB01041381.1:1868-14577 GCA_900302555.1 Myripristis jacobus
GCACGGCGGCGTAAACTCTAGCGCCGCAGCACAATGGGAACCATCTCTCGAAGGGCAATTTGACGATTCATCTCTACGGGCTGGACTGTGACACACACTCTGAGGAACAAAGAACAGGGCAGGCCAGGGAACTGCGGTCTGTCATATATTATGTATAAAGTCCACATTAAATCCGGGGCTAGGTTTGGGCAAGGGTCTCACGATACAGCGCTTATCATGAGACTCTACAGAGCTGACTGACATATAGCCTGCTGCATGTCACCTGGGTGGAAGAAACATATCATAGGGTAAACTGACTAAAATCAGCTCAGAAATCCCATTCCAATTCATTTTAATGCACATTGCACTTACTTAACACAGGGCACTAGATAGATATAGATAGATAGATAGATATACTTTATTGATCCCAAACTGGGAAATTCTTAAATCACTAAAATCTACAGATGTCATAACATCATATGAAAATTAAAGTGCATACATTTTACGCAGCGACTGAAGGGGCTGGAGACTGGATTCAGCACTTTGAAAAGTAATACTGCGATATGCAAGGGTTTTTTTTTTTTTTTTTTACATAGCTCTAATGCATTCCAGGCTTAACAATCAGAAGAAGGTATCACTGTGTTCAGTGAGCACAGAGGAAGATCACAAGGTTAAACCCAGATCAGACAATGGCTGACGTAACCGCCGGCGCTGTCTCAGGTCTTGGAGGACAAATCGGGCCAATTTGGAGCGGGCTGTGGGTCAGTGGAAACACTGGGCTCCAGACAGGGCCACTAAATCACACAGCTTCTATCAGGACGAGAGAGACTGATGAGGTGGATGAGTGTGTGGGTGGGGGAATAATTAAGCAAGGTGCTTTGACAAATGTACTGAGGGCGTGATGACAGGAAACAGGACGGCTGGAGAGTCTCTCGGAGAGGGGGGCGGGCTGTAAAGCGGCTCTGCCATACTTAGCAGCCGCTGACCTTGCGATGCACAATCAAGTGATAATACAAGCGAGTTAAAAGGCCAGGAGTAGGAGGGTCTGAGGTAGGGCTGAGCAATTCATCAAAATATCATCCAAATCACATTATATCAATTTGCATGAGCTTAAATGTAAAATAAGTGGCAAAATAGCATTATAAATGAAGTACTGTGGTGCTACAGAGATGCCCTAGCCCACAAACCATACTCTCCAGATGTTAAGAAAACACTGTTTGTTTGGTACAGATCCCGGAAAAAAATCACATTGTCATCATTTTAATAGTTTTTCAATAAAAAATAATTGTTGATGCAAAAATTACCATTCCTGCTGCAATCATGAAAAATACCGCAATCGCAAAATCTGTCAAAACTAATTGCAGTTTGATTCTTCCACCGTATCTTTCAGTCCTAGTCTGAGGCCCAATCAGGAAGCCCGTGTGAGTCATCAAAAAGGGGAGAACATAAACTACAGCAGAGATAACCACTGATAAAAAGGTAATAGCAAAAGTGGGAGAGAGGGAGAGAATCCCAAACCGCACCAAAGGGAGAAAAAATGGGAAATAATAGACGTAAATGGCTAGGAGGATGAGGGAGAGGGGGAGCGAGAAAAACAAGAGGAAGCAGAGGCACCAACCTTTCTTGAAGGCACGTGGGGAGTCTGATAGATCACCTTGGCATTGGAAATGAGCAACAGAACAAACAAAAAGAAAAAAGAAAGAGGAAAGGAGAAAAGAGAAAACCTAGGTGAGCAGAGAAAAGGTAGGATTATCAAGCTGTGTTAATTGATTAAGAGAAGAGTCCAGTGGGGAAGTGTCCAGAAATAAAATCAGAGAGAGAACCAAACTCAAAAGAGGAGCAATTTTCAAAATTGGCTACTCCAATCAAAGCCCTCCGGGATGTTGGCATGTATATTAAATGTTCCTGGGGGATTTAGTTGTAATTTGCCTTTCGTTTCCCTGGAAGTGTTCCATCCTTCACTTTGTTCTCTCCTTGAGGATTCAATCTTTTGTTTGGCACGAGCATGTGACAAAGGAGAAAACCATAACTGCTTGCTAAGAGGCATATTTTCAAAGCTTTTGGCTCCAGTTAGGCAGCAAAGCCTGAGGCTTTGTGCATTTATCTGAACTTCAGAAGTGTTGTGTTGAAGGCTAGGCCAGAGGGAACTGTGTAGGCGCAGATAAACCCAAATCCATGGCTCCACAGCACACTTGGATTGGCCTAGCACACTCTGTATACCTTGTCTCTCCCTCAGTTATACATGAGCTATCCTCCCTCACTTTCGCTATGCTAAGTCACTCATTTCCTGCAGCAAGACGTGTATGCATGGCTTATTGTTCTCCACACAGCCATATCATGACGTTCACAATCCTGTCTGCTCACCCTCCGGCTCTGGACGGGACCCCAGTGAGGTGACCTGGAAGGGCCGGTACGGTTTGCCCTCGGCGGCGGGAACCTCCACGCTCTCCTCCGACAACACGGTGACGTCTGGCTGAGATTCAGAGATGGATGACAAGAACTGGTCCATGTCTGCTTTTTGCTCCTGGAGCAGCTCGTCTGTGGGGAAGACAATGAATAGCTTATGAGAGGGCCGGTGCACACAAAGACCCGGCAGGCAGGGGTGCGGCAGTAATGGGCGAAAGGAGGAGTTACAGCAATTACTGTTAAATCTCCACTGCAGTTGCTGCAAGAAAAGTCCGCTCCCATTTCTCCAAACTACCAATTAGTATTTTTCTGAGAGCTATTTTCCGTGTAAATCTGCACATCTCCCAACAGGATGCAGCACGGTGAAAGCTGTGACCCAGTTCTGTCACTGCATCCGCTCCACTTTAATCTGTGCTGCACACCACACTATGTCTCCTTTAATGAACCAAAGGTAACAAAAGGAAAATGATAAAACATGTACTGCAGCTATTCCAGAGCCAGATCCCACCTGCAGACGAGCGCGGTCCAAACGGAAAAGGTGGACATTAATTATGCCAAGCAGAGACCAGGCGCTCCAGCTGCCTGTGGTCTTGGATTTGTGTTGATGCTGCCCTTTTGTAACAAGTTGAGACTCATGCTCTGGAGCAGCTTTCTGTCAGCTTGCATCAGGTAGAAGTTAAAAAAAAAAAGATAATAAATAAATAACTCAGCACTACAGCACACTGAGGTCCAGAGGAAATATGATGTATTGGCTGTATCTACCTGGCGCTTGTGCGAATTCCATCACTCTTTTCATTTTGTTGCGATTTTATTACAGCCCGCCATCCCTCCCCCCAACTGCCTGGGGGGCTTTGACAGAACACGACTCACCAATTTCATCCTGAATCTCCTCGGCCACATAAGGTACTTTGTACAGCAGAGACAGGCTCTGGTTCATCCTCTCCTCGATCACTCGCAGGTGGGTCATCACCTGGCGTAGGAAAAGCACAGAGGAACAGGGAATGATGCGACCGAAATCTTAAAATCCTGCAATTTCGCTGTGGCTTTAAAGTGGAAAACAGAGTCAGTGCAGTGTGTGTTATTCCTCGGATCCTGGATGGTTCAATCAATATTTGTACACATGAACAATTCCCCAAGTCTCCCAGTTACATGGAATTGGGGACTGATTTTTCAACTGATAAAATGTTAGATTTTTTTATTTTTATTTTTTTAAATCACATTTCTTTTAAAACAGGACGAGCATTTATGTACAACAGCCCAGAAAAATCCCCTCGGGTCCTCTCACTGTGTCGGCCGCCCATTTATCGTCACTGGTGAAGTTATTGGTTTTGTCACATAATGACACCACGGATTACTGTTATGGGTTTCTTGTTTGGAAATACAAATGCAGTCGGGGTCAGAAGCTAAAAACAATTACAAACACAAGCGACAAACAATACAAAAAAAAAAAAAGGGTTAGGGTTACGGGTTAGGGCACAACTGAAACCAAGGTTATAGCTCATCAAGAAAATTTGATTTATTTAGGGAAGCTCCTTTTCCTCAACATAGGCCTACAGGAAACTATCAAACTACGCATATTCATTAATAAACTAGAGGACATGGACATTATGGACATTAGTCTTCTTTTTATGTTGAGGGAATATGGGACTGTGTGTGCTGCTAATGATTAATATTATGTGCGGGATGCTGCTATTGTTTCTCATGCTAATGGTATTTAAAAGTGCGTTTGAACAAGAAGCAGCTTGACTATAAACATTTCCGATATTATGAACATCAGTTTTTGCATCTTAACAAAACATATATATAACAGACAGTATGGGATATACCAGAGATATGGACATTATTCTTGTTTTTATGTTGAGGGAACATGGTACCCATATGCCCAAAACATCATCCAAAGTGACAGTTAACCCTAAAATACCATTTGACCCACAAAACATCTTGATGCTAAAACTGACATCCTACATCATGCAGATCATTTTTATCCACCGAGGTCCATGTGAAAAGCCTGTAATCCACAGTGCATCAAGTGTCATCAACAACAACAAGGCATTATGATTACTGGACAGTTTACAATTCTGTGACCGTAAACCTGGAAGTATGACCAAAAGTCAAAGTCACAGGGTTTTCATGCACTTTAAGTCATGACATTAACAAAAAGTCTAAATTAATTGCATTGCAAAACAGCTGCAAACTTATTTTTTATGCCACTCGTTCAAAACAAAGAGTGTAAAATAGCAGAAATAACCACAATATGTTAACACAAACACAACTGTTCTGTGCAAGTACCTCGACAGCCAGCATTTACATACTGGATAATTATGGGAGCGAGCTGCTCATGCTCTCAAATCCAGAAATAGCATTTGTGAACGCTGCTTTACAGAGTATTTTCTTGAGGTGAAGTGCGACTCTCAAAACGCACAGACAAAAACAAGCTGCTGCATGTCGTTTTCAAATCCACGCAGATTCTCCTAAGTGCCTAGACAGGATCTGTCGCCTGTCAGTCTCAGTCATCTCCACAATCTGACAGTCAAGGTAGAATAAAGTACCTTTTATGATCCACCAGACACAGGGCTAGATGAGTTCCACTGGAGAACCATGTGGTTTTTTAGGAGGGGGGAATCGTTCCCAGATTAGCTGGTTACCTGCCAAGGTGGTTGGCACTAAACTGCCACGGTGTAAAAAAGCTAACAGCCACAGACAAAGCTGACCAGCATTTGGCAGGTGGTTGGTGCTTGTTTCCCACCCTGGTGATTGACTGTCTTTCTCTGCAGGCACATGGCTGCAGTGCACCACAACCAGCAACAGATGGTGATAATGCACCTCTCTCGCTGAAGGCATGGCTGCGGCCCCTGTGGCACCTTCCCCTCCATGTTCGACAAACAATCTCACTGTGAAAATTACACGTCCCGGTGTTAGGATAGAGATTTCCTTACCTTGTGCAACCTTACCTGGGACAGACAGCGGGGGGATATAGGAGCTTTACAAAGAGAGAGGAGCTCTGATCGCAGAAATTCAAATAACACTGTTACATAAATCAAAGAAACCACAACAGCAGGCCTGCCGTTTACAAAGGAATCTTGTGTAATGTACCTCTAAGTCACATGTGAAAGCCACAAACAAAGGGACAAACAGTGAAAATGCACATTTCAAATCACTAGGGGGTTGGCTGAGTTTAAAAAAACCCCAAAACAAAACAAAGCAAGACAAAAACAGACATACGCAGGAACCAGGCTTGACAAATCAACACTGTGATAGCACAACAATACAGAGCAGCTTCCCGTGACTGACTGTCAGTGCCTCCTAGATGTTATAGTTCATTTAAATGGCAAGCCTTCTTCCCTCTCTCCTTCCACTGCGCTGTTTTATCCATCTGCCGTGTTATCTGTAATGGTGGAGGATGACTATAAACGGAGTCAAAGGGCGCTGACACACACAGGCGAGCATGTGTAACCGAGGAGCATCCGAGCCAAATCCCTGTGCAGCGTGGCTCAGAGTCCAGCATTACACAAGACCTGCGCAATGTTAATCTTCGTCTGGAGCTTAAGTGAATGAAACACTTTTCTCCCCTCCTGTCAGACGAGCCTACTCACACTCCTCCTGGGCTTCGGCTCAGAGAAACACACACACTTTCTACCTCCTACACACTTAGAACAGGGCAGAGAGGAGCAGGCTGAGACATCATTATCCCGCTCCTGTCTGAACAGGACTGACATGTGTGAAGTCTTGGAACGGTTAGGCGTGAGAGGTGCTTTGCGGACACCGCTTCTTCATTGCCAGTATTCATTTGAGCAACATGGATGTGAAAGCCTACACTGGCTTTTTTTTTTTTTTGGAAAATTGGATCGATGGTCAGATTTCATTTTACATGTTGCAATACAACATCAGCGGGATCACAATCACCAGCTGTATCTGTGTACTGTTCAAAGGAAGCATTTTCACATAGAGTGCATTTAATACCTGGAGGAAATGAGCATTTTCTAACGTCAGGAAAGGGATTTTCAGTAATTCAGTGCGAAAAAGTAAATAATCATTACATAGAACAGTCATTTTAGCATTTGGAAGCTTTGGCTCCCATGGACCCTGTCAAACGGCGTCTCATGGTGTGTTTGGGGCTGACCTCGTCTGAAATTTCTAAGTTTACCACTGGAAATTTGCACTTGAATGGCAGACAAAGTCATTAATCCAAGTAGTAAACCCCATGCAAGTTCCATGATACCCGACTTGAATGAGTTTGGATGAATCAACTCAACTGGTAAATCCTATCCCTGTAAGTTGCCTTTTTCAAGCCATAATGTGTGTGAATCATCATGAGAGTGACCGGCCCTTACAGCGAGCAAGCAACAGCGATCAGAATAATCTGTTCCTGGTAATCATTGTCTACATCTTTTCATGGACATACCAGCTGCATGCACCAGTGACCCGCTGCCACTCAAACAGAAATACCTGTCAAGTGCCAGCTGGTCACATGATGTTTTTACCAGCTGACGAGGCCCCACGCAAATGTCTCTGGACTTCTTTGAGTTTCCGTATGAAAAAGGATGCTGGCACAGGACAGAACACAGGGAGGGCTGATTCAAAAGTGTAAAACAGTAGAACGTCGACTAGGTGGAGAACATGGATGTATTTAATGGCAGGGATAGAAAGGTGGGGTTCAAAAATCTGTGATGCTTTTACTGGCTGGATTTTTTTTTTAGTTACACTAACTGATGCAGCATGAAGTCACCATGAAATATATATATTGTTTTGCAGAAGGTAAAAGTGATATGAATTCATTTCATGGGGACTTTAGAGTGATATCACATTGTGTCAGTAAAGGCGTGTCGAGTATAAACAGCACCGACCTGGGACTTCATCTGAGCGGCCTTCTCTGGGTCCACGGCCAGTACGTGCTGGTAATGGCGGATGGTGTGCTGGCGGTCCTTGTTCTCGGCGCGGACGTACCTCCGAAGGGCCTGCAGGATGCGGTGGGGCTGTGGACGGACGGACGGGGCGGGGGGGTGGTTAGCAGGGTGCTCAGGTGGTAAAACATGGCTTATGACCCCTTCACCGTTCCTGGTGAGCGGGGGAAAGTTGTGGGTCAGTGTGAAGGGGTCAGCTTACCTGGGCACCCCGATCTAGATCAAGGTTGGGAACTGAAACATGGCTCTGCTTGGCGTGTGAAAAGCCCAAGCCGGTGTGTGCAGTTATGCTGTGGCTTTGTGGAGCATTTAACACAGAATGCAAACACGTCTGCTGTTGATAACCGTATATGTTGTCAGCCTGTGTGTTACCTGCACAGGCTGGATCAGTGCACCACATTATGGTGTGAGTGTCTGTGTGTGAGAGACATCAGCAACGTGACAGTAATTACTTTCCCCAGTACTGAGTCGCATCAACAAATTCAGCCTCAGTAATAATTATATTACTGGCGTATATTATTACATTACTATAATACACTTGCTAACAGAAAAAACGAGAAGACATTATTTTTATCACCCACTCTAAATATCAGATTCAAGTTTATTATCCAAAATCATTTACCACCCCCATCTCCCTGATTCATTCTTAGTCACCATCCTCTCATTGCGTGCCAGCGTGCACTTAGCTGCCTGCCATGAAAAATAGTAGAAAAGTTTCCTCCCTTCTGTGTGGAAAAATCCTCTGCTGCTGCTGCTGCTTTGATTTTATCGAGCGAAAGGATGCCAAGAACACTTTGGTCAATTGTAAATCGTGCGGAAGTACAGAGGAAAAAAACGTCTTTCCCTTGCAAAGAGCACATCAGATGAGAAGCACCTGCTAAAACAGCACGGCAAGAATGACAAGTGCCATCCTGGAGGTGTGACAAAAAGGGAAGATGGAGGAAAACAATATATTCTTACTTTTAAAACGAGTACTGGCTAGTGAATTACGCTTCTGAGTAGGGAGCGCGGTGCTGCTGTTTAGAGAGATAATCGACACCTTGTGATAGATTGCCAAGCGGCGTGCCAAAGACTATTAGATATAAGAGGAATAAAATAAGAAAAAAAAGAAAAAAACATGACAGAGATTACAGCTGGAGGTTCAAATGTGATTGACTTTGCGCTCACAGAGGATTTGGGGATGTGTGTTTTCCTCGCTGCAGTAATCCATTCTCCTTGTGATGAATTGCAAGTTGGCAGAGGGTCTTTTGACAGGATATGAGATTAGCCACAGGCCATAAGTAGCGTGTGTGTGTGTGTGTGTGTGTGTGTATAGTCTGTCAGAAATGTGTGTGTGTGTGTGTGTGCCTGCATCAGGGTGAATGGGTTTGCAGGGAGTAAAAGCGACGGACAGATGGAGAGATTGGAGCACAGAGGCCGGGACAGACCGGAGGGGAGTGCGTACCCTGGGGGGGTCGGCTTGCAGGGCGGCCAGGTAGTTCTCCAGGGCCAGACGGCGCCGGTCGTTCAGCATGGCCTCCACGCGGGCCAGGTGAGTCTCCACCAGCTGCTGCTTCTCGCTGGCTGCCTCCTCTTCCAGGGACTCCACCATGGCCTGGAAATGCTGCGAGCGTGCACACACACGAATCAAGAAGAAAAGTCAGAAGCGTGTACGCGCAGTCACGTGCCTCCACCCACACACAGCAGTGCACACCAGAGCCCTTTTAACTTCTACTTAAAGGAATAAAAATCAGCTCTTGGTTTCACTCATGCCATCTCTTAGGCTTGTCAGGGGAGTTTGAGACTCATTTAGAGGTCTCCCCATTCAGACACTGCCCTAATTTAGACTCACAGTGATAAAGATAGAGCAGCCGGGGAAGAGGGATCTTTAATGGGACAGGGAGTGAGGGACCCAGCTCCTGTAAGCCGTCATATCTCACCCAAACAAAAGGACAAAGGGGGGATTCCCCAGAGGGAAGGATCAGTGTCTTACCTGGATCAGTGTCTGTCTCTCAGCCTTGGGCAGGTTCTTAGCTTGGCGCTCAGCCTCCTCCCACTCCTTCCTTACCTAAAGTGACACAGACACACAAAGGCAGCAGGAGATGTGAAGGCAGAAAGTCAGCGTGGCAGCGAGGACACCAGAGGGTCACGGGTTTGATCACGGCAAAAAACAAAGGTGTGCTGAAAGCTGCGACTTTATCTGACACGTTGATCAAAACATGAACACACATTTATCTGACACACTTATCGAGAGCGACTGAAATGTATACCGGGAGAGGAGATAGCATATCTTAGTCCGGAGGCAGGGACACTTTAGATGGGCTATTCTTCCCTTTATCAGCAATATAGCTTGGACATGATTTGTATTGCAGAGCTTCTCTCCTACCCAGAAATGCACAAGCTGTTTGGGGGATTTGGCACCACAGCAGAATGATGCAATGTTGAGAGAAATGCACACCAACAACAGGGGGTGCTGGTTATAGCAAATGATACTGACAAAATACAGACAGCATGTCTGCACACTCAAGTCCGCATAAAGACAAAGTCAACGTTTTTCATTGATAGTTAAAATCTCTGAATGTGTGGCCTTTCTGTCTTTATTACCAAAACAGAAAAAGCCACTGCTCTCACTCGCGGGTTGATTTCACTTATGCACAGTATATACTGTATATGCAGACACTGCAGCAAAATCTAAACGGCAGGTGAAAATGTGTGGCATTCTGGGTTAGCAAGTACAGCAACATGGACGTGACTGCATGGCTGGACTTCTGTGTGTCTTAAAATATTCACACGTCAAAGATTAGGATAATTCTACTCTCCGAGGTCCTCCTCCCTCAGTGGGACGCTCGGGATGCTTTCATTTCCACCCAGTGCAGATTTATTGCAATGAGAACATAATTCAGTCTTGATCCGGCCAAACTGCAGGAAGTGAACCAAATGTACTTAATATGATATACATGGTGCGGTCGGCATGTATGGCTCACCCTCTCACCAACATATGATTATATCAAATCTTCTTAGAAGTCAGAAAATGTTTTATCTAATATATCACATGATATTTTCCAATATACTGCAATATATTTTTGTTTTGTAAGGGAATGTGCAAAGGGAACCATACTGGATGAAAACTTTGTCTCCTACAGTAAAGCTGCAAGCTGAGCAGTGTGTGGAATTGCTTTTCGGCACGGCTTCTTAGCGAGTGGATTAACAGATTTCTGCCGAGCATTCATACTGAGCAGCATTCTCCCAATGTGTTTGGTGGGGAACCCAAAGCAGGATCGCTGTCAGTACCACTGGATGGACGTGTGGCATCGGCTTCACGCTGTCTGTGCTCGGCTGATTTCTCTGATATCTACATGTGCTTAAAAGATCTGTTCACATTTTTGACAGCAACATTTCTGACCAGTGAATGAAACACTTGCAGAGTGGCTGTTCAGCCCTGCCTCTTCTGACATGCCCCTAAGCAATTTTTAAAAAAATATTGATATACATTTAATTTATTGTTTTATATTTAAGGAAAAAAAGACATAACAACAACAACAACAATAACAATAACAACACCCCGGCTCAGACATCTAAAATGAAATTAGAGAAAAAAATATCTGTGACACTAGTTTAGGAAAAAAAAAAATAAAATAAAAATAAATAAATAAATAAAAATAATAATGATGATAACAATGATAAATTAGAGAAAAAAGGTGAATAAGTAAATAAATAAAAATAAAATAAATAATAAAAAAGGGAAAAAAAGAGAAAAAAAGTAAAACAGAATAAATAAATAGATAAATTAAGTACACAGGTACATAACTGAATTGGCAAACCAATAAACAATAAAGCTACCAGTTATCTGTCAACTGTCCTGGTCTCATCCAGGTAGGCAAGGAAGGGGCCCCAAATAGCCAAAAAAGCAATTTTTTTAATGGTCTGCTTGAAACGCAGTGCACTGTGAAACTGAATTTGGCCAAACAGAAATAAAGTAGAAATACCGCCTCACGGTTCTACGCCTCCACAAACCAGTCAAGTTGCAGTTTACATCCATGTCTGCCCATACTTCAGACCTGAAAGAACTTAATAAAAGCTAATAGGTGTATTTTTCGGTGAAATGGAAGTATACACCACT
Source organism: Myripristis jacobus (assembly GCA_900302555.1). Classification (NCBI taxonomy): domain Eukaryota; kingdom Metazoa; phylum Chordata; class Actinopteri; order Holocentriformes; family Holocentridae; genus Myripristis; species Myripristis jacobus. Next base: position 13,254 of record OMLB01041381.1, read on the forward strand.
ATAGAGACATGTACAAGTCCAGTGAATAATGTCCAGTTAGAAAAATGCCGCCTTCATTTAGAGACTGGTTTTACAGAGGAGAGAGAGAGAGAGAGAGAGAGAGAGAGAGCTTGGTCGCAATGATAAGCACCTGAAGCTCAATATCAGTAAAACCAATAAGCTTGTGGGACTACCAGAGGAGCAGGAGGCCCCCCGTCCTGTTGTCATCCAGGGAGAGGAAGTGAAGAGGGGGGATTCATACAAATACCTTTGGCTTGGACTGGACTCCTCAGCAAGGGACAGAGCAGACTGTTCCCCATGAGGAGACCTCTATTAGATATCTGAGGGAAACTTTGTCACAATTAGTGCGTAAACTCTTGAGTTATTTACCCAAAATGTTTCTGTGAGGTCACAGAGACCTTGACCTTTGACTTTTGATCACCAAAATACAGTCAGTTCATCCTCGACTCCAAGTGGATATTTCTATCAATTTTGAAGAAATGTGTGAGATATCGTGTTCAGAAGAATGGGGCAGACATACAGATGGGCAGACAACCCGAGCACACGATGCCTCCAGCCACAGCTGCTGCTAGTTTGGAGGTGAAAGGATTCCCAGGTATGGACGGGCACTGAGAACGAGCACATGGGTCATTCCATGTCGTTTCAACAAATTTTCAGGACATCCCACGCACTTGGGTCTCAAAAAATTCTTAAATTTTCACCCGTTGTTCCTTATTTATCCAATAGGCACACTGTAAAATCTTAGTGTGCTCGGATGGATACTTTTTGAGATACGGCCAATTTAGCGAGGGGGGTTATGTGTCGATTTTGGTGCGATATTTGTGCGTCCTTATTTTTCCTCCATTTTTAGGTGTTAGTATCTCAAGAACTACACCACATAGGAAACTGAAATTTGGTACAATAATACACCTCCACCTGCTCTCTCAGAATATACAAAAACATCTGTCATACATCATAACTGGTAGGCATGCCAGCCCCTCAAAAATGGAAAAAAAGTTACACAGGTTTCGTGGTCGGCCATGTTTGGGCCTTCAGAAAACAGCTTTGTATTTGCCCCAGCTTCTTGATTTTTTCAGAGCTTTGAGATCCATACATGGACTGTTCAAAGCATTAATGCTTAGTCAGATATATGCATCGGTTTCTGGATGGCAGCCTCTCCAACTCCAAAAAAAAGTTTTCATGTCAGATTTTCATTGGCCCATAACTGCATGTGGGAATGTACGAAAAAATCTGATCTCTGTTTTAATTTAAAGTTCAAAGCTTACTCTTTCTTGGGATATAAAACAATTTTTCTTTATGCACTTTCTGCTTTTTTTTTAATCCC
>OMLB01041409.1:9778-26075 GCA_900302555.1 Myripristis jacobus
CCCAGTCGGGCCGTTCTCCGAGGTCTCCCTGGGGCTCATGGGAAGGGACAGTGTAGTCTCGCACTCCTGTGGTGAACTCCACAGGACCCGTTCCAGGCAAAGGCAGCCTCAATAATGGATAACTGGAAGGAGGAAAAAGAACAGGGTGAGGGCACAAAGAGGAGGGATAAGACACATGTGCGTAGGAGAGATTAAAATGCTGAAGGAGTGCAGACATGATTCATTTTAGCATACCTTAAGAGTGTTGTGCTCTAGTTTACGTAAATTCAGACAAAATTAACCTACAATTTGACAGTAATCTTATCATTTGTGTTCGGGTCTTATTTAAAATTCTTTCATGTTTTATGTTGTAATGTAGATCCATGTTTTCTTTTTTTCTCTACAATTTTCCTGCATTTTTTCTTTGATTATTACCGTGTGACTGTAAAAATGTTCCAAATGTTTGAGCAAAAACTCAAACAGGAAGATGAGGCCTCGCCTGGACCCACTAAACCTTTACCCAGGTTAGGCTGCTATGTAGTGGTGAAAAAATGACTCAATTAATTGGTTGGTCCATCAACAGAAAAAATAATATAATATGATTTTGATAACTGAATAATCCTTCTAGTCATTTACCAAGTAAAAATACCAAACATTTGCTGATTACAGCTACAAGTGATAAAATTTGCATGTTTTTTTCTGGTTTCATATCATAAAATTACTTCGGTCTTTTTTGGCTGTGATGGGGATTTAGCATTGTTTTTTTTTTGAACATTTGATAGATGAAAAGATTAATAAATAATAGATAAATTAACTAATTAATGGACAAAGTAATCAATAGATTAGAGTTGCTATAAAAGGAGGAAGAAAACTTTTATTTACACATAAAAGCTGACACATGCATACAGAATATACAGAGGGAGATCGACCGATGTACACATTTGAGGGATGTTTCCGCCAGCCACATGCAGGTTTGTGTGTGTGCTGTGTGTGTGCGTGTGTGGGGGGGGTGCGTATGTACTATGTACACTTCTCTGAGAACATGAAACCAGGGCCTCCCATGACTTCTCTTGCCAGATTAAGTATTAACTAGAGAGACCTGTTCCCGGTTTCTCCAGGGAATGGACTGGCTCTTATGAAACAGGTTCCCTCTGGGGACCACACCACTTTTCACAGCCCTGTGTGTGTGTGTGTGTGTGTGTGTGTCTGTGCATGGAGGGGTACGTTGGTTGGGCTCCTGGCTACCAGAATTACCACATTCTTTCCCCTGAACCCCGAATGAGAAACTGGCTTCTGAGTCAGCCAGATTAGACTGATATATAACAGGACAAGCCTCAGCAAGATTTACTAATATCCCCCTAATGAAGAGAGAGAGAGTGTGTGTGTGTGTGTGTGTATGTGTGTGTGCAAGTGTGTGAGTGCTTCTTTTATTTCTGCTTTCTGCTCACATACGCCAACATCACAGGATTAACAAAAACACTGCTAATTCCACACTGGTGCCTTTAAAACTTAACAGCGTCGGCTGGAGAAAACGGTCGGTGCTCAAGCATTACTAAGCCTGACAAGCATGATGTCATTATCAGTTTTTAGGACAAGACGCACCTCTGTAAGAACTGTGTGTTTTGAAAGATAATACAGATAATAAGATAATAAACACCTTTTATATTTCTTGAGTGTGCTATTCATACTTATGTACCATTCTAGCACTGTCAATTACTGCTGCAATGACGTATGATGAAACCACAGGCCTGACCCTCTTTTCTGGTTAAAAGAAAGAGTCATGCAAATATTCAGCTGTTAAAAATAGCATAAGACTAAAAATGGCCATGTGTTCAGTGACTAAGCTTTCCTTTTGACAGGAACCAAGGAAAAACATCTGTGTTTACCTTGACTGAGGAAAGTATAAGCAGATTTCCATGGACTTTCTTCAAAAGGAAGAAAGACATCTATACTGGACTAACTTTTTTGCACTGCACACATTTTCACAGCATAAAGAGAAACTTTCTACGGCTAAAACAGAGAGGAATGACTGTCAAGTAAATCACCCTGATCACTAAATGCTATCAGATTATCTGTCTTGGTGAGTCAATTTCCACATGAAAGTACTCACTAACATGGCACACAAGACAACAATGACACCTGTGCCTTCTGCTCAGTGCAAAGTGGCAGTGCATTAGTTTGGAGAGCGGTGCCTGTCATTGCACAAATACAGTATTCAACCAATCAGAAGTGTAGAAAGGGTTGTTAACCCTGGCTTTGACTCACACCTCACAACCTGAGGAGCTACACCTGGCCCGGTTTTTGTTCTAAAGTTGGAGAGATGCCTGTGATAAATGCCGTGATAACCATGATAACCACTGAGTGCCACCACAACGCATCACATGTATGAAATGTGAGCCTGGAAGGTGGGCGGTCAGCGGGAACCTGTGGCAAAATTAAATGCTGAAGGGGACAGATGAGGGACCAAAAAAAGCTTAATCAAAATGGTTTCAGTTCTTTCATTTCTGGTTAAGGGTGTGCTCATCTCAAATCACCTGATGTAGTTTCTGGCTATAATGAAAATCTGCCAGCTCCTGGTCATCCATGGAATTCGGTTTCTTTTCAAAGTCTTGAGACTAAATCCCTGTTTGCACTAACATGACCTTAGGAAGTCCAGTGATTTATATATCTGCAGGTGGGCCTGGGAGTGTGTCTTGTGTCTTCCAAGTCCTGCAGGTGTGTTTAAACACGGCACAGCCCACAAAGGGAGTTTTGAAAGCCCAGAAACCTCAGTACCTGTTGGAGGAATCACTGAGTCAACAGTATCAATCAACAGACAGCACCAGCAAAGTGCAGGAAATCACAGTCTACACCAGTCTGATCCAGTTTACACATCACCCTTCCTACTCATACTCCACTCCCTTGTCATCTCCACATATTTTACCAAACATGGAAGTACATATAACTGTATACTGTGATATGTTATTCATATATTTCTGATAATTATTTCCATACACCACACCTACTATCTTTGTCTGAGCCAAAGTGTAATCTCCCAACATAAGCCCTGCAAATCAGACCTTATTCTGCAGCTCTGTGAAGATTGCATCACATTGCACTGTATTCTCTATACAATAATAAACTGCTCATGTAATTGCTGAATTTTATATACATCAATATAATGAAATTCATTATATGACAATACTAATATTTGCCAAAAGATATTGTGAGTCAGAAAAGGGAAGGATGATATAGTCATCTGCATTTTATTCTGTGGTACCCATAACTATTTTACAAGCTTCCAGCCCTAACTTTATTGTTTACACTTGGTAATGACAGGTTTTTGTAACAGATTAGAGAGATAGTGTCACTGTTAGAAAGATCTGTGGCTCAAACATTAACATATTTCTGCGAAGGCAAAAATACTGGCTGTGCACGGAGAGTCCTGTTCACTGTCAAACATATTTCTGCACAGTCATACTCTGATGTCACTGAGCTTTCATTTATTACAGCAAATTGTGGCTGTTCTGAATTGCAATGATTGCCATGATGCATATCAAATTGTATCATCAGACATGCATGTTGCGTCTGTAGCTTATTGTCAATTTGTGCTATGGGGCACAAAACAATAAAAAATCTTACCAATTTCTCATTTAAAATTTACTTGACAGACAGATGGAAACACAGCTTGCCTGTGTTCGTCTTTCTCTCTTGGTCTCTTTTCTCCTCCCTCCCACTGCCCCCCTAACCCGCCTCCCTCCCCTCTTGAAGGTCACTGTACCTCCACAAAGGCCTCTTTTGTGCCGTGCCGGCCCCCCTCCTGACAAGCAGATGGAGTGACAGGACTCCCATTCTCGCGGGGCCACTTTCTCACAGCCCTCTGCTCTGGTCATCCCGTTAATTTCCCCAACCTCAGGCTCTTTTCTTTCATTTTGCCCCCGAGTGGCGGTCATTTGGCCGTTTGGTTTGCACCCCTGCTGTAAGGTGCTGCGAGGACAGCGCGCAGCAGATGCACGTGTGTGTGTGTGTGTGTTTTGCGGGGGGGTTGTTTTACAATGCCTTTATTACTGAAGGCTGGACCAATCTCTGACCTATGTCCTCTTTTCTGACCAGTGATTTAACAAGACGGAATGTATGTGTATATATGTATGTGTGTGTGTGTGTGTGTGTGTGTGTGTTGTGGAAGCAATGGGGGATTGTTGCGTGTGTGCAGATGGCCAGTTCAGATGAGCTGAGCCTGATACTAGTCCAATCACTTTCCCTTCCATTTACTCTGCTTACACTTATACACTGCTATGCTATGAGTCCTAAGCAAAAGACCTCAGAACTATCAGAACACTATTTTCTCTCTCTCTCTCTCTCACACACACACACTAACCCTAACCCAGAACTAAAAACATGATCTGATTACTATCTGATTATCAAAGAAATGTCCACGTGTCATGAGTTGAAGGGGCACAGATGCACTGAGTCATACGTTCTGTTAATTATGGTCATAGTGGTTATTATAGTGTTCACTAACACATTTTGAGAGCCACTGATTTCATGAATCATGGTACCTAAAATTAACCCAAAACCGAAAAACTGACTTGGCAGGTCTTTAATTTCTGCAAAAGACGCCCAAATACTAACAATACATGGACTTTGTATAGTACTGATAATAAAATAGTGTAATAGTAAAGCAACATAGTACATTTCTGTTAGGCAGGGTGACAACTCAGTGGTACACACACACACACACACACACACGCTCTGATGTGTCACCATTGTGAAACAGCTGAAATTATGCAACCTGGAAATCACTTCTGGCTGCACCTACACTTCCTTTTGGGTTACACCTCCTCTCCTGTTATCTGCAGTTTTTTTTTTATTGACTAAAATCAAATTCCCCCTCTGAGGCTTCCATTCACAGACACACTGGTTTCCATAAGCACCGACTCCCAGCCAGCCAGCTGAAGACTGACTCTGTGCCAGCCAGCTGCTGTTATCAAGCTAATTTTCTGGTTTTAATATGAAAAATTGCAGAATCCCCAATCCGATCAGTGTCATGATGCGAGGAGTCTTAGTGACTAAGACAGACCTGTCTGCTCCTGATTGTGTCGATGTACCAACGCAGGAGAAACCAGCTTTGTGATGACTGTGTCTCATTAAATCTGACACAGCCTCCTCTTATTAAAACAAAGGGACATTTTTTATCCTATTTTATGTGAAAATCGCTGTCTGACTGGTGTGTGCTGGACAGTAACTTGACACTTCTTATTTGTAAGACATATGTCAGATTGCCCAACGCTAAGTGAAAATCTGTGTAATGCAACTCACAAAACACATGTTGCCCAATTTGTGATTTTTAGAGACTTTAGATGTGACATTTAGAGGACAAAGGGCACGGAGGCCCTGTCAGCAACTGATGGTGAGAGTTATTTATTTATTTATTACTATAAAATAGTATGAAGTTGAAAATGTATTAAAGTATGAATTGCTCAAATGATTAGTTGATCAATCAAGTATTAAACTAAAAAAAAACAAAAAAAAAAACCCAATATCTTTTTTGTTAGGTTTTTTAATCACCTTTTATCCCTAATGTGTTGATTCCAGCTTCACTAAGATCACTAGTAAGATGCTAGGATTGTCTTACTTTTCTCTGTGCACATCATTACAATGTTTTTATAAAATCATTCATTATGAAATCAGTACTCTGTTTTTTGGGGCTGCTGGGCAGACTAAGGAAGCAATCTGAGGATATCACTTCAGGCTCTGTTGATTTCCCATAAGGCTTTGGCTTTATATTTGAAGTTGAGGTTATGGGGTGCAGTTGGGAACATCAAGAGTACCACTAAGTACCCCTTTCTCCAAGTAAAAAGCAAAATTAGAGCTCCACAAACATGTGTAAACACACATAGACACACACACACGAAAAGACAGGATGCCTACCAGCAAGTGAGGATGCTGGCGGAGGTGAAGAGGATGATGGGTACTGGGTAGGAGGCACACAGCAGCCCGTGGTGGTAGAAGGCCGCTGAAATCTTCTCTCTGAGCCGCTCGCGCAGCGTCATCCTGGGGGGCGGGGTCAGCTGCCGGCCATCGGGGGACACTGGGCGGCCGAGGATGGGGCACCGCGGGGCATCCAGGGATCTGAGCGAGGAAGCCAAAGGGTTAAGGGTTAACAGATTGTCTTAAGACAATTTATGGCTTTATCACAATGTGAGGAGTTGCTTGCAGAACACCCTCTTTGCTAGTCTTGCTTCTGCACATCTCATCTCCACGACTCCTGGCAGCCTAAATGGCCCAAGGACGGCATAAGATATTTAGACACTACCACACCTCCAGATATAGATGAGCTGTATAAGACAAATTACCCTAAGCTAATTTATAAGATAGAAAACAATCTGAATAGATGGGCTGTACTATCCCTTACTTAATAGAGCACTAGCATGAAAAAGCTACCTGGGTTGCTCTTCCTTTTTTAAACTTTGCCTCCAAAAACTGTTTCCAACCTTAGATCACCACATTTCTATGTTTATCTGGCAGAGAAGACGCACACGATTAAGGTACAAAGTTGGGCACAACCCAACCTTAAGCACTACTGCCTGTCGTGCCAACGGCAAACTGCCTGTTTGGATCTCAGACAAAAGGGACACAAGGCGGCTGGAGATGGAAAAGTCAGTCAGTACACTAACACCTCTATCTGGTGATTCACAGAAGACTTAGCTGATAGTCCAAAAATACTATTAGGCTACAGCATGGAATGAGGTGCAGCAGACTTTTGGACTTCTTTGTGATCTGTCACCCTTATCAAGCATTTCATATCTAAAAGATGTCACACCCTTCAAATTCAAGACACATAAAAAGAAATAAAAAATAAAAAAGAACAGCTGGTTAATGAATTCAACCTAGAGATCTGACATCATACGGGGAACTGAACTGCAACTAGAAATAAGTGAAAAGGACCTGATTCATTTTTGGATCTAACAGAACAGATTCAAAATCCCTTAGAGGGGCATTAAATATCACTCTTTACAGGTCTATGGCCCAGATACACAAAAGGTGGTAACTCCTTGGTTCTCTGGCTCATTCCACAATGGTAGACAGGGTATTCACCCAGCCTCTTCCCCTCAGTCTAAAGAGACAAGAAAATGTGTTGAATTGCACCTAAGAAATACTGCCAAGCCAGTGTTGTGCCAAAACCAGTGCCAGTCCCAGACTGTGTTTTACTGTTATTATTTTTATTACTATTAACTAGATTAAACAGTCTTGGAAACGTTCTAAAGTAGCCAAGAAATCTGATGGAGCCCGGTGCCAAACTGACTGCAACACGCCACAAAACAGAGAATGACTGGCAGTACCATTTCTCAAACCACACACCACAGTACATCTTTATTTCTGGTAACGTGTGAAGAAACATTTCAGGTCCTTCAGAGCGTGAACCTGAAAACGTGATCTTACTGATTTATGGTGCTACTCGGTAACAACAGGCTGCAACAGTCGCATAATGACCTATGAGGTCGAGAGCCGAGTATTTGCCTAGGATTACTGAGTTTTTTGCCACACTGGGGACAGCTTATTCTACAGCTTATTCTTCTTTTGTTTGGGACAACGCCACAGTTGCCTATTCCCACCAATTTATAATGGTTGTGTAAAGCTGTTTAAATATGGCCGATTAAAGTTTCTATCTTATGCAGAAATTGTCAAGTAGACCAAGGCTGGAGCTGAGTGTTCACCACAAGCACAAGGGCAGAAATAGAGCAGAAAGAAAGATTTTTACAATTCTAAATCTGCTCTTTTTCTTAATTTGAGAAGAAACTGCTGAAGATTTTTTTTTTTTATTAAGATGTCAAGAAACTCATTCCTATGCCTAGACCCTCGGGGTCGGGGATGTCATGAATTCACCTTGGCCTCCACCACCCATCCTGGTTGTGAGCGTGAAAACTCAAATAACTTTCATCTGAATCTTTTCAAACTTGCTGTGCTCATTAATGACCAGGAGAAACCTTCCTTGTTTTAATGACCCTGTGACCTTTTCTCTAGCACCACCATCAGGCCAAACTTTCAATTTGTTAACAAAATATCTCCACAAGTTTTTATTCAAATCTTTTCAACTTGACTGCATGCCAAGTTTAAATAAAAAGCCCTTCTTGAGACTGACACTGACTAATCGAGAAATCACTCAGAACTCCACCCAAACCCACCCACCAGAAAATTCACCTCCCTATGCATTACTGACATAGCACAGAGCACCTGTGTATATACAGAGGTGCTCACAGACCAATCTCAGCATTATCGAGCATCTCACTGGAGCTAATCCTGTGCTCTGTCCAGTCTCAAAGACACATCCACAGCCTCGGCCAACACTGACAAAACACACAGAGTGCATATATTGAGCTGGTGAGTCCCAAGCAACTAATAATTAGGTATACTGCTGGTGTTGGCACACACTCTGCTGTGGGCAGTGTGTGTTTTTCCTTGAAACCAACTCATACAGGGTTCACATGCTAGACAGCACTCAAACACACAGCTCATTCACCGACCTGAAACGTGCAGACACACACACACACCCCTCCCCAATAGAAAACATGCGACTCCGGTTGAGCAGTTAGGCAGAAGCAAACAGATGTTAACTGTTCCATCGATCATACCCCGGAAAAAAAAAACAAAAATACACCCACCCACCGCCTGCCTGATAACAACAGTCTTACAGTTACAGGACAGTGGGTAGCTACCTAAACTCCACCTCCATTCAGATGAAAAACAGAAAATCACAGGGCAGAGCACCGCTGTGACACATGAGCACCAAGGCAGAGGGCTGTAGCATTTCCTGCAGCACCTGAAGGCAACACTGACTGAACAACATCTTTAATCGCGATCCTTTTATCCATTTTGACTGTGAGTAGGCCTAACTCCAGTAGTACTGAAACAATCAGCCAATTAATCAGACAACAAATAAAGATTAATGAATTCTAAAATCAAGAAATCATTTTACTTATTAACCCATACAATCAAAGCTTGGGGAAAGGACTATGGATCGGGCTCTGTCCACTCCAGTGTGATTTCTGAGCCTTTGAAACTAGAGGGAATGATGCACTTTGACACTGGGGTCAAGCATTTTCACTATAAACCTGATCGGCCCACCACAGTGCCACCGCCAGGCCACCATGACCCCAAGCTTCAAGCAGCAAAGTGTCAGGCACCACACATTACACAAAGAGAAAAAACAAAAACAGATTACAGCTGCAGAGACTCGCACCAACCATGATGAATGTCCCATACCAAACATTTGCTTTTTACAGGTTTGTTTGCTCTCTGCTTTTTTTTTTTAATCATTACAAAATGCATACTTCCAGATTATTGAGGCTGCTGTTCAGACTTAGGAAGCAATTTACAGAGCTCATTTAAGCTTTGGTAACTCATACTGGCCTTTTGTCATTTTGACATTTTATAGAAGAAATTAATAATCAATTACAGCTGCACTAAGCAATAGTGAAGCGAAAGTTAAGACAAAAAATGAGTTTTTGGAATAGAAATGAGGGATACTTTTCACTCTCATAAGGATTACTTGGATTATTTTGTCTTTTTGTCTGAAAATGTGGTGAAGCTGCATACGTTCAGGAACAAGGTAGGCTGCTTTGAATGAACTTTTTCTGCCGCCTAAGTGCTGACTGCAGTGAGAGAGACTCTCACATGATTGATGTGAAATTTTTATATAGTTATCTCCAGAATGAGAGGTTTCAGAGAAGTTTTGAAATAAGTTGAAGCAGAGAGCGGGTGAAGAGGAGGGTAGAGGAGCTTATTCAGGCCGTTAGAGAAACACAGGATGCCAGCTATTTGAACAGAGTTTGGCTGACCAGACCCGAGTCCAGCAATATATGAAAGGTGTCTCTGGATGGGTGAGGCCACCCCTCTGCTAAATCTCAGCTCTTGTCTTGGTGTTTTCTTAGCAGACAGGCAGGCTCAACTCAGACTGAAACACTCCTCAACAACTCTGTTAAACTGCCTGCCCTGGCACACACTGTTAGTCTAATTGTACAAGCCATTCTCACCTGCACACAGCTCTCTTCCATGACATCAGTGTTACACGATTTGTTTACCCTGCCAAAAACAACTCAGCTCTATCACACAAACAGTCTCCACACTGTAGAAGCCTACAAGCCTCACTCTGTTCTGTGGTCATACCTGCCTGAGGGAGGCCAGGTTACCTCTCTGGCTCGTGGCCGTTTATGTCCCCTGAAACCGGCGGTGCTGGGTTTTTTGAGCTTCAGTGGTGCTTCTTGGTTTGCATAGCGCTCCCTTCTCCCTTCGGCAGCAGGCACCGTGTGCGACTGCTCGACTCGTCCCCCCGGGAACAACGGAAACATTCCCCGGGTGGAATTCGCCTCAGGAGTCTCTTGATCTGCCACTATAAATACCCTATACAGTAAACAGAGCAATGACCCAGTGCGCCAGCACAATGGCTATTGGAAAGGTTAAAAGAGAGCTTTGAAGTAAAGCCTCTGCAAACTGTCTTTCTGTAGGAAAGTGGACTCTCAGCCAGGTTCTGGTCCCTCTCACTCTCTCGCGGGGAAAAACCCTCAGTGCCTGCCTCCATCTCTCAGCTGTGTGTCCAGTTCGCTGCGCGCTGTGGGGTTACGTGGGTGTAGCAGTGGGGCCTGATTTGGCAGGGGCTCAGCAGTGTCTCCGTCAGTGAGCTAATCCGGGATTGAGCCGATCGGAAACTCAACGAGCAGGGCTCTGGCCCTGTAGCCACCCCCCGCTGCTGCCCTCCTCCTCCTCCTCCTCTGCTCACGGCTTGTAGGCAGCCTAGCCTGTGCACGGCGGCATGCGGAGACATTCACTTCTCAAAAGCATGACAGTTTGGGAGACGCTTTTAAACCAAAGCATCGCAGCAAGCCAGAGTGGAAAATTAACATGAGCCAGCCGATAATTTTTTTTGCAGACTCTACCAGACACTTTGGCAGTTGACAAGCTATTGTGTGGAAATCCTTTTCCGTCTGACTGGTAAAATTGTGAAATCAGCTGGTGCTGGCTGGGATTTACCAGCTACTATGCTGAGAAATAAATGTAAGATTTCTCCTCAAACCACAACAAAGAGCCACTAAGTCCAGACTTATTAACTGATGTGGCATTAACCTAGAACTTTCCACAAGGGCCCTGTAGTTTATATATGTGCCAGGCGTTTAACAGGTTAATAAAGAACATATAGGCCTTTCACGTGAGATGCCTGCAAACTCAGTTGCAAACAATACAGCAGCACCTGATACGCAGAACAGACTGTTTCACATTGTAAGCACAAATTCAATTAGGGGATCATTGTGGGCCTATGCAGTTTAATTAAGTGGCTTGCAGATTAAGGTAGATTTGTAATGCCACATGCCTACCACATTAGCGTAAGAAAAGAGCCACACTGAGCATGGAAGAACCAAAATTCCCTGAGACTAGGCTAGTGAACTTGTAGCACAATATTCAGAAATGAGGCACTGAGCATACAAAATGCAAAACAACTGGCTTACCTCTTTGCAACACTTCCCCAAGTCCCCAACACAAATGCATCTCCAAGGCCTAGAGACTCCATGGGCATACTCCAGAACTTCTCATAGCATACAATGCATTTACAATGCCTTATTAAATACCTCCACGCAAATAATCATGAGAGAAAAGCTGCAACAATGTCCATGAACTCAAGAGTCTTTAGAGGTTTAGACAGCATCCACACTCAGCCTGTAACACAGCCTGTAACACAGCTATAAAATTCCTCTCCATGAGTCCGTAATGTAAAAGCATGTTCCTGTGATCAGTGAGGCACATCAGCCTTGTCATGAATGTGGTGGCAAGCTCAGTGTGGAAGAGCAGACTGCAGGATTATTGCAACACAACCTTTAATAAGACAGCTGACAGAGAGAGGGTAAGCAGCCTGTCAATCAGTAACCATAATCAAGTCACAAATGAAGCATAACAGCTCCAAGATTTGCATCACAACACCAAAAAAAGAGAGACAAGCAGCTTAATGTTTGCATGGGCTGCACAGAAGTAACGGGAAAGAACAAAAGCAATGCAGAGATGAAACAGCAAAGACAGAACAAAACTCAATCTGGGCTTTTTAAAGAATTACATCAAGATGGTTTGACTGATAACACTACAGCGGAAAATTATTAGATCAGGCCAGGGAGCAGTTCAAAAATATCTTTCTCCAGCACATACAAGCTATCACAAGACACTGAACACATGCACACAGCATGGAGGTGATGCAACATTGACACATTACCTGGCAGGAGGAGTAAGCCAACACAATGGATCCCAAAGTGCGGGGCGTGGAGTCCCAGGGGACCCCAAGTTATTTCACTTGTATTGTTGTTTAACAGAGCACAGCCAAATGACAAAACAACCCAGAAGAATAAAGGCCTTGTGCACTTTTACTGAATATCTTTTGAGATTAAAAAAAAAAAAAATTGTATAACCAAAATCAATGGAAGACAGAAGGAGCAAGGTCTTGCCAAAAAGGGGGTCCATTGTCTCACATGTAGGCTGTTTTCTACATGACATGAAAACATGTGGACAAGTACAACCCTAGTCTGATTTCTCACAGTTTGTACATTGCACCGGTAGTCACATTTCCAAGCACAAGCACACAGAATTTTACCTGAAGTTAGTGAACACATTTTCCTTAGGGGCCCCTTCCAGCTGTCAAGCTAACATTACTGCTGTCCAGAGTCGCACACCAAGTTTCATAACTTATAGGTAAAGACCAAGTGTTTGACTAAAATAACGACATAATAAAATAGCGGTGAGCCCATCGGGATAAGTTGCGTGGGTGAATGAGTTCATTTTTTGCCCGGATAGCAGCGCTCCAAAAAACACTTCACACATTTTACGAGTTACAGTGCTCTTTTATACAGGTGTTCGTGACCTAGGCTTAAATTATACAATGTTAAATAACGTTATCTCGAATTACTACCTTTTTAAATATTTTTTTGTAGGACCTGCTGTGACACCGGGTAGGATGCTAACGTTATCCAGCTAGCTAGCTCCGGTAGCTACATGAACCCAGTGAACTCAGCCCACAAAAACATTACGTACTTCACAAAACCTCAAGCTCCCGGCTTCGGTTAAGTTACAAATTTGGAAAATACATATCGTGGGTGGCTATGAATGCCAGAATATTGTTCGACAGTGTGGGAATTGAAAGATTTATAAGCGGTTAAGAGTGTCACAAATTAGCAATCTGACGTTAGCTCGCACAGCTCAGTGACGCTGCTCTGCACAATGTGATTTGGGGAGCCGAAATTCAGGTCTGATAAAGACAAAAAATGATTATGCTTCAGCCTTCCCAGGTCTTAAAGTGTTGGCACAGCTATGTCAACACCTCCACATTATTTCCGAGTCGGCACTGAAGCTGGTTATCCTCCATGCTTTCCACCATACGGAATTAACTTGTTTTGCTCGGCTAGCGGGCTAGCTAACCTGGCTAAATAAGCAGCTAGCTAGGAGATGATGCGTGCACACTTGCCTGGATAAATGTCTCTTGGTTCACTCTTGAGATGCCAAAGAGGTGCAGTCGCTGCTGTTGCCCACCTGGACTGATTGAGCAGCCGTGGTTTTCTAGGTGAGCTAAAGGCTGAGCTGCATGCCTGACTCGGGCCGGCTCGTTGCATCGGCGTTGCTTCACTCCTGGTTGTCAAAACCGTGTTGGACCTCTCCACTTCGACCTCTCACCCCTCAGCCGGGGAAAACAGGGAAACAGCGACATCTAGCGCCAACAGTATGAAAACACCTGCTGCTATCTACCGCTTAATTAAACCACCAAAACTTACAGTGATGACTAAAAACAGTATTTCAGTCTTTATGATGGTACCAAGTGAAATTAAATCTCTTGTTCATGGGAAAACTTCAGCTGTTGGTATAGGACAGTGGCTCTCACAATTTATTTCAGAAATGTACCCCCTTTGAAGTATTTTTCAGCCAAGTGCACCCCAACCTGTGCAAAAATACCCCAAAAGAAATAAAACCTATATACTAAAGCAATCCAGCTCCATCACTGTCTGAAAAAACATCGTGATACTGAGGATCCTTTGCTGGCTTTTTTCCCCCTTTTCCCCCCTTGTTTTCAGCTGTATTGCTGCTACGTTTCAACCACTAATCAATTTTCCTAATTTTTACCTGGCTCCCTGGTTGTAGTGGACAAACATCTTTCCTTGACGACCACAGTGCAGCAGATTTAAACCACAAACACACGCATTTGACACCTTCGGGAAACCCGGAGGGCAATACTGAATATAAAATGTGGTTTATCAAACTTACACTGAACTAATTAAAGCATAGGCTAATTATTTTAGGAATTATGCATGAGTGATATTCTTTTATATAACCATTTTAAAAAAAATCTCATGTACCCACTGCAGTACTCCTATGTACCCCTAGGGGTACACACACCCCCATTTGAGGACCACTGGTGCAGTATTAATTATCAGTCAGTTTATTTCCATCTCAATATGTGAAAAACTGCTCCTGTTGTGTTCCACAAGTGTGACAAATGGGACAATTTGCATCAAGAGCAAGCTGCTGACAAGCAAACACTGTCTAATAATGCAGGCAACCAAATACTGACAGTAACAGGACATTTTCTGTAGTCCCGTTTTCAGCAGACGGGATCGCAGTGTCCACCAACTGGAGTTCAGTGTTGCTCTCTGGCAGGTAACCAGCCATCACATGTACGTCTGACAGTATTGCACGACCATGTCTGTCTTATACAACACTGAAAGCAGCTGGAGTGAACGATCCGTTACGGGCACTGGTGAAACAAGTCAGCGTCCGGCCCCGAGGGTTCAGCTGCGGGCAGAGAGGGCAACCAAGGAAGCTGCTGGCTAGAGGACAGCGCTGGATGTCCCACGGGCAAAGAAGGAGGCGCTTTTATCATGGACCTTGTACTGGAAGAGTTTCTTCTGCATCTGCTGTCCGTTGCCATGCCTGTTCCTCCAACACACTTCCACCTGCAAACCAATACACACACACACACAAACAAATATATGACAGAAAGTTATGTGATTATAATTTCAATAGCCAGTTAATCGGTTCAAGCCATTTATCAAGAAAAATAATGAACATTTACTCATTATACCTTCACTAAGATCAATAGGATGCTATGATTGTTTTACTTTTCTCTATTCATATCATTATAAAATGAATGATATAAATATATTATAAAATTACTTTTGTTTGTTTTGCTTTTTTGGCTGGACAGACTGAAGAAGCAATCTGTAGACTTCTGCCTCCTTCCCATGAGAATTTGTCATTATTTTTAGAACTAAATACACAAAATGATTAATCTAAATAATAATGCATGCAATAATAAACAAAAAATAATAATAATAACTGCATCCCTAATGTGCATTGGTTTTACTTGCAGAATTTGAGTATTTGTCCTGCACTGTACCCTTCATTGTTCCTACATCATGTGTGTTACCATTTACTGTGTCCCTTTTTACGCTGTTGATATGCCAGTTTGATCAAGACATACACACTTGTATTACCTGGACAACAGATGTTTGTATGGATAAGTGGAAAATATACGTACTAGGGATCCAAGTCACACACACCTGTCCATGGATGTCCCTGCAGTAGCCGGTGGGCAGACCCTGAACCTGCAGCGTGAGGCTGCACTGGTGCGTCAGGCCCTTCAGCAGCCTCTCTGAGCCTTCCTCATCACCATCGTCCTCTTCTTCCTCCGCCTCACAGCGCACCAGCATCACCATGCTGCCCTACAGTCAAGATAAAGTTATGGTTGCAACATGAAAGGCACTCAGTTTAACCTCTTTTAGCTTGTATAGGGTGGTTTAACACGTCACATATAGATCAGAAAAAGGGCGAACAAAGTGTAAAGGGACTCTACCAATGAGGAGACTCAGTTTGATCAAATTATGGTCAAAAATATCAATAACAATGTTTTATTGCCCATATTACAGGACATACAGCATCTTAGTGCTCATTTGTGAATGTGCTATATATACAGTACATATCAGTGTGTACATGTAGAGGGAAACTAAAGCAGTGAAAGAGTGACCAAAAGAGAGACATGAGCACTGTTTGAACAACATTAGTTTTGAGTTTGACATGTAATTTTTAATTTTATTGGGGCCTTGAACTGCAATTTACAAATAAACCCAGGACAACAGAACTCTGCCATCTGAATGATTATTATCTGATGTAATTCTCTAATGTGCTGTAATTTTAACAGGGAAATAAGCAGCTAAAACAGGCCGGTATCTTGACAAATGTGTGTGTGTGTGTGTTTAAGGACTTGTGTCTACTCACTGAGGGTCTCCACAGTGATGATTTCATCTTTGCACAGGCGCTG
>OMLB01041412.1:2296-18588 GCA_900302555.1 Myripristis jacobus
AAGGCGGTCCAGATTGGGCAGAGACTCCCCCTTTGCGGTCAAACAAAGATGAGCGACAGCAAGTGTGGCCAATACGAGGCCAAACAACCACGCAAGCCGCCGAGTCACAGTCACAATGACCCACGATGGGAGGAGGAGAGACGGAGAGAGAGAGAGAAAGAGAGACAGAAAGAGGGAAGTAAATCATAGATGGAAAAAGTCATAGTGCAACCTTGTTCAAAATTCAAAAGGAAATGATGAGGAGTCATAAGATCATGCTGAGAGAAAGAATACTACAGTGCAATGACGTGTGGCATGCATTCATAACAATATCTGGAAATACTGGACAGGAAATGGCATGCAGAAAACAGAAATGATAGGAGAAAAATGAAATCCACTGTTGCCTCACATAACCAATTCCTTACACTGAACTGCAAGTAAAGCTACAACCAATGATTATTTTCATTGTCAGTTAATCTATGAATATTTTTTCTAATCAATCATTTAGTCTATAAAGTGTCAAAAATGATGAAAAATGCTCATGGGAGGTAAGCAGAGCCCAAAGTGATGTCTCCAAATTGCTTCTTTAATCTGACCACCTGCCAAAAATACCTAGAATATTATCATATGAATAGAGAAAATTAAGTAAATCTTAGCGATCTTAGTGAGTCTTGAGTCAGGAATGTTCAAGACTAAAACAATCAGTTATGAAAAGGATAATAAATTAATTCTGTTGATCAGCTAGCAGATCAATTGACAAACCATTTGGTGCTAACTGCTGCACCTGTGTAAACCAACCAAACCTATAAATCAATAAGCCGCACAGGCAAACACACATATAGCATGAGCAGGTTTGTATTACTTCTCAATGAACAGCTTGGTCAACCCTTCCGGCAGGCTGGCTGCAGGTGATGAAAACGTGATTAAAAGTAATTCAGGAGCGTCTTTAGAGCTAAATCCTTCAAAACCTCTCCTCAGGCTGCGAAGTTGCAAACCAGTCAGCTCTGCGTGCTCAGAAAACCTTTTCATTCAACCATTTTTTTACCAAGCAAAGGAAAGCTTTTGTTTAATCAAAGATCATAACAGAAGCACTTATTCCAAAACACACAAGGAGACGTATCCTGAAGAAACAACAGTTGAGTGCTGTCTTTCCCTCTGTGTCAACAATGGTGGCTAGTGTTCCCATGGCCTACACTCCCTCCCACTGCCTGAGCTCTGCTGGTCCCCAGTAGCTAGCCTCCCAAAGCTCTGCGAACCTATTCACCCCAGCCGTCCAAGCCCAGTCAGCACTATGAGGCCACCTACTCGACCCAAGAACAATACCCCGGCCAGGACAGCCTCAGCAGCATTAGCATTCTGGACCTCAACTCATTAATACAGTGGCCCACAGCCCATCCGTCATGAGACTCGAGGTCCTGTCAGAAGCCACAAAATTTACATGTTCATCGGAGTACTCAGCATCAGAGCAAACACAACACAATGTGTGCGGAAGTCTGAGAACTTCTAAATCATCCAAGAAAGAGAGAAAAACAATGATCTTTGCCTGCTCCTTCGTCTTTGCTGGCGGAAAACTCTCACAACTGAGATTCAGGGACCCCAAGTGCAGTGTTCGACACACACAAGTCCTTGAGACTCGGTCCATACCTGTCTCTTGAGTCCCGTGGACTGGGCTGGAGCGTTCTCCTCAAACTTGGCAAGCAGCTGGGTGGCCATGACCTTGACTTTGTTGTTGTTACCCACGGTGCCGGGGTCCATCTTTCTGTCCAGCAGGGCGGTGGAGACAGATGGCCTGTCGTCACGACCGGTCCGTGATACTTCCTCCTGTGAGACGGGAGGCAAGACTGTTGAAAACCTGACCTATTTTTGAGCCCGTTGCTGTCGGAGCTAGATGGATTCACCAATCTCTTCTGGCTGCATTGACTGTTAACACAATTATGAAAAGCTCAACATCTGAAAAGGCACTTGTGTCGGTGCAACTCACATCTTCAGAATGGCCACCCTGGCTGGTCTTCCTTCTCTTCCCCAAACCGTCCACATCCTTCTCTTTTTTGTCCTGTGGATGACACAATCATGAGTTATTTTTATCGCCGACAGAGTCCACTCCTACCACAACAATGTCATGATGTTGTATTTAATGTTTAAAGAGGAATTCAAAGGGTGCTGATAGGCATTACTCAGACCCTGACCTTGGGGTTACGTTTCCTGGAGATGGCAATGCTCTGACCAAGCTTGCTGAGGAAGGAGATGGGCGATTTGGTGCTAGCTATCAGTGCTGCCTTCTCCTCAGGACTCAAGTTGTGGTTATCTGGGAAGAAACAGAACGGAAAACATCAGTCTAAAGAAAGTGAAAGATGATGAGCGAGAAAGCACTTCAAAAATTCTCCCAGGAATATGAGTTATGAAGTTTCCACAACGTTCAACAACATGACACACATTCATCCACTCACAAAAAGCAGGTTATGAAATACACCAACCCAATGTACCGCCGCCTCTTACCTCCAGGGGGCACTGTGTCCTTGAACATCTCGTAGAACTGGCTGAGGTACATGACCATAGAGAGCTTGTCTGGCTCTACCACAGAAGACATCTCCTTGCCAGTCATGCAGGGCGAGATGCCAAACTCCCTCTCCGCCACGTCAAAACCCAACTGGTTGTTCTTCTCCTGGTTCCTCTCGTCCAGAGAGTCAAAGTCACTGAGGGGAGGGAGGACGGGAAAGAGAAGCAAAAGAAAAAAGAGAGGTTGGTACTGATCTGACGTCAAAGACAAGGGGCACACAGTACATGTTAAAGAGAAAACAACCCTTGAGTGCTCAACAGTTTACTGTAAATATGAAAGAAATGGACACATGTGCATATAACTGTCCAGTAAAGGTGAACAATTAATCTAAATATTAACAAAATCCCATTATAGCCTAGTGCAAGAGCTGCAATTTTTTGATTAAAGTAAGATATGTGACAAAACACTGTTGTAGATGAAGTATAGTGGTGTTACAGAGAGCACAAATCATACTCTCCAGACATAAAAAGACCCCAGAAAAATCATCAATTTAATAGTTTTTTTTTTGTGAAAATGAAAATTATGATGTAAAAATTCCTATCAAAATCAGGCATCATATCGCAATCACAATATCTGTAACAATTCATTGTAATATGATATTTTTGGCCATATCATTCAGGCCTACTGTCCAGCCAGATCCACTTAGCAGGTTTGGGTATAATGGATGTCGACCCTGCTGATGCTGAGCCTCCATTATGTGCAGCAGGCTACATGTTGCGGGTGGTATTACTGTAAATGCCATTACGGCTCAAAATACCATCTGATGTGGCTCATCCATACAGCTAAACAACACATATAAGCCATTTCAAAGCATTAGCGGTGGAGCATCACATCAGCCAAAGTAATGGACTCGCTCCATTCAGTCCTCTCCAAAATAAGTGCTTTAGTGATAGTTAAAACCATCGGCCTTGTGCAGTATGTGTGCCCATGGGAACGCAGTTCTCCCATAGTACTTGTACTTATCGGTGTCCCTCCCCTCCTCTAATCATCTGGTCTATGAAAGGCAGCAGCGCAGAACTGCAACACCACTTGGTAAAGGTCAGGCAGGACACAGACACTAATAGACTATAATGCTAATTGCCACATTGCCTGCAGAGGGTAACAACCCACGATAGGTTATGCGGCATAAAGGCTGTGTTGCACATAAGTAGGCTTGGGGGTGGGGAGGTTGGGGCGATTGTGCATCTTGTGTGTGTGGGTGAGTCCTTGAGGGACCTGAGGGGCCGTTGTGACTGGTGGCTGTCACCTCATTGGCAGTGATATACGAAGTTACACCAAGGTCCCAACCAGACAATAAACATCAGTCAGGACCAACAAGCGGCCGTAAACACAGCAGGCCAGCCATTCCTCGGACCGCAGCAGGTTTAACCCCTTCACAAAAACCATAATGGGACTTGTTTCACAATGCCTGCAAAATACTTTTTTTTTTCTGTTGTTTTTACAAGACCCCACAAATTGCAAAACAAATTTGTCATCATGGCTTAAATGAAAACTCAGGACGTTCACCCAGGATACAAAAACATATGTTTTCCCACTTACCCCCGGTGCGATCTTTCCAAACAGACAGTTTCTGTGATTCAGCATGGTTTCCAGTCTGCCCTGTCTCCAATCAGCTCAGTACAGTGGGGTCAGATGGGTTTGTGTTTCTGGAGCTCAATTTTTCTATAAATTAACCAGCAAACTGCAGCTATCCAAGTGTTTCAAGGTGGATAGAAACAGTTTAATGGTGTTCTACTGCAGGAAATGGCTCCCAATGAAACTCTTCACCCCCTGAGAATTGTAGATTATGATTATATGTGTGGTATTGTTTCCCATCCAGCCCCATTGTATTAGGGTGCAGGGAGACAGGGATGACCACTACACACTGGAAACTGTCTGGATGGATTGCACCAACATTAAATGGAAAAAATATTATTCCTTTAACTTATTCTCTTTTTGCTGTCTTCGCTGTGCATTTATGTGCTGCATGTATTTCTTTCAGTGTACACTCACATGAGATCCGGTCGGTATCGGTGTATGAGGGCACACAGGGCCAGGCCACTCTTCCAAGACATCGTCAGATCCGTCACGTTAACATTCCTGTATCCGTCCGTCTGTCGCTGGCACCAGCTTAGCAGCTTACTGGATCGAGCTATGGATTCTGAAAATGCGCAAAAAGCCAAAGTTAGACACTTGCTGACGTTCAAAGAGCAGGTTAAACAGAGCCTGGACTACGCATCACAAAAAATGTAAGTGGCTTCTTGAGAGTGGTGCACATCTTTTGCGAGGCAGTCTCATGGCCTTGCTCAGGCGAGGCTGCGCACACAGCAATATGGCTGTCTCATCCATGATCTCATCATCCATGTTAGTCCCAGTTTATGCCCAGCCTATGAGGAAAAACTATGATCTGTGAAATGCAAATGTTTTATTGATATTTAAAAAGTGGAGGAATGCAAATGACAGGTTAGGAGGAGATGCAGAACTCTTAGGGAAACCTTTAAAACTGTTAGAAGTGACGTTTTACATTGAAGTGAGTTCAAATGAGAGTATCAATGACCGAGTTAGTGCACGCAACAGAAATTTCAGAGGCTGCGATCAGTCCATCCACATACAGTACCATCATTCCTCTATTCACTGAACATTACACATTCGTGAGTACAGCGGATACACATTATAACGGTTAAAAACCATTAGGAATCCCTGAGAAGCCAACACCATGCATGTGGACTTGATGTTACCTTGCAACTGCTTGTCAAGCAGGCAAATTTCTAGAGTGAAAATAGTTCATTATTACATTTCAGCAACAGCGACTGCAGCAAAATCCTAAATTCATCAATCAGCAAATTAACCAATGTCTCTTTTTCAGATGGCACTAATAACAACTGATTATAGTTCCCTTTTGTGAATGTATGTATGTGAGTATGTAACGTGTACGCACCATTCCGGGTCAGCTTGGGTGTCGATGCGTTGATCACATTCTCAATTTCAATGCGCATTTCCCTGGTCTCCCCTGTGTCAAATAGGTGCCGTACCTGTAATGAAATGCACTTGAGATTTTAATTATTTCATGCTAATTGTCAGTTAATTATCCATAAACCATAAACTTAGCTCTCTTACATGTCTAATCACACAGGTTGCTTTACAAGAAACGTTTACGGAAATAAAAGCATCTTCAAACTTGTAATTTCAAAGAGCAGCTATTCTTGACTTTAGGGTATCTTCTGAGTACTGTCTGTCAGTCTTTGAAATGATACAACAGTTCCATCTGCAAAAAGAGAACAATAAATAAAGAGAGAGACAGGCGGCTTTCATGATGCCTCTGCTCTCATACGCACCTGGTTGGGCCTGAGGAAGTTAAGGCTAATGTTGGGGTAACGCGTGGTGGGATCCACACTGTACTGACTGAAGTTCTTACTGACGTTTTCTGGTGTTGTCTGGGGCAGCAGACGGTAAATACTCTCCCTAAAGTAAAGAGATATGCAAACTATTAATATGTACCATAACCGCAGATTAACTCTCACTAGTGAAGGGAGCATGCAGGGTGTAACCAGGGTGATAGAGGGTGAAACCAGGGAACAGCACGGCATTCAGTTCTTATGAGAGCCTCTTATACCATTAGTACGACCAGAGGTGCAACTGAGATTTAATACAGGCACTAATAGATAAAAGGGTGTGTTGAGGGGAGAGACAACGTGCACGCGAGCATGCAGCCGTGTTTGCACGAGTAAGCTGAGTAAGAAGGGGAGGTGTGGGTGTGTTTGCATCAGTGTTTCCGCTCCCTCACCTCTCTGCCAGCACCTCGAGAGGGGTGTTTCCCTGAGCCCAGCTCTTCACCATCCAGCCTGAGTCCATGGCGGCCAGGAAACCTCGGGCGATGCCAGTGCCCATGGGCCAGAACGGCTGCAGACACCAGCAAACCGAAACAAGTGAGCCACCAGATGCAGCCACAGAGGAATCAGAAATGAAACACAGTAAAAGTCAGCTTCAAAGAACAACAAGTGTCACTGTCAACGTTTTCTCTGCATCTTTTATCCTTTCTCATCACTTTGACTTTCATAATCTCACACAGCAACAGGAAAAATGGCCCTTTTCAAACAATATGATGATGCCCATCTCTATCAAAAGACGGATAACAGATCTAAGGCTGGATGATGTATTGCATAATTGTGATGCGAGACTTGATATCATTTGGGAATTTGGTTATCACAATATCGTGAAATAATTTAAACAGCAGCTTTTTCTAATCAGAAAGCTACATTATATTAAAGTGATGCAATTTTATGAGCTTATTAGACTGCTCTGGCTGAGTAAAATGAACATTAATTGCCTTTAACTGCACATATATCCATATTCATTCCTGATGACCAATTGCTAGTGATCACTAATGATTCTTGAAATATTCTTATATGTGAATATCTTATGAAAGCATGAAAGGTAATCCCCAAAACATATTGACATTGTCAATATCAAGGTTTTAAGTCCAAAACATTATGATCTTAAAAATGACAAGTACAAATTCTGTGCAATGTCAATCCACTTTTATTGTTCAAAGTTTCGAACAACGCCACATAATCTCATGTTTTTTTGTTTTCAAGCCTTCTGGTGTTTGTCACTCACCTCCAGCAGGCTGTCTCCCACCAGTGCCACCAGCAGTTTGTGGCCATTGCGCTGGCGTACCAGGGCAGCGTTCTCTGAGGCGTACATGCACGTGAAGTCGAACATGGCCACGTCAGGCTGACCATAGTGGTTGATGGCAAAGTCCAGTGTGGGCAGCTGGTGGTTAGTGGAGAAGTCGGCTGCCTCGCGGGCATAAGACAGCAGGGCAGCCTGGTCCACATTGGCCCTGGATAGCAGCATCTCAGTGTCTGCATAATCCTACAGGAGAAATAACGACATAGGATCAGATTAGAGGTGAGATTACCGTGAAAACTGCAGTGATACGGGTGAGACAGGGAGCAAATGTCAAGCTGAAGCCACATGAGTGGAGATGATGGTGAAAAGTGATAACTGTTGTCAAAAAAATAATGAAAGGCAACAGGTTTATTAGTGTTATTGCCAAAAAAGCCTTTATAGGTGCTGCCTTTTCAGTTAACCTGGCATCATTTCTCTGTGTAAGGACCGCGTGGGTCGATGTCAAAAAATCTGGAAAAATTGCTGTGGCGATATACTGTGTCCTGTCCACAGTTTCAACCACAGCAAAAAGGTCTTTCAACTGATCTTATGCCAAAATGCGAGACCCCAGCAAATAAAGAAATTTGCAACCACTTCAACATGTGGCTATGATAAAATAACTATCCTGTTTAGCTGAGTTGACATTGAGAAATAAAAGGGGAAAAAAAATCCCAGAAAATTAGCATAATGAAATCTACTGCAGTAATGTTTTCAAAAAATAAATGACCACTACAAAAAAAGAAAAAGAAAAAAAAAAGAAACATGGCTGGCCCCATTTCAACTCTGCCAGTCTCTCTGAGGGAACAGGAACAAGAACTTGCTGTATTTCTTGTGGGACTGTCAATATTACATAATCTGCAATTTAAGGGCAATTTAAGGCCCACCCAGTAAGTAACAGACACTGAAAAGGGTAGTATGGAAAATATATTTTAAAACTATATTTCACTACATCACAGAAATGACTAAACTAAGCAGAACATGCCTGTCAGATAATGTATTTCAAGATGTCAGCTTCTATTAGTCTTCAGTGCTGCAGAGAGAGTTGGTTGCACTGGACTGAACTGTGCTGTTCGCAAGCATCTCCGACATGTAGCATCAAATCACTGCATGTTTTCACAGTGACATGTTTTTAAAGAGGCTGGTGAGAGGCACATTCTTCCCTCTTAAAGCTCCCCCGGCCGTCCCGTGCCAGCCTGCCTGGTGGTGGTGGAGGGTCGGAGGAAGGGGAGGGCAGTGGAAGATCTGAATGGCTGTTGTTTTCTGATTCATGCTGCTGCCTGAGGAACTGTGTGGACGCGCCGCCCGTCTGCCAACCTTTCCACCCCCTTTCCCAGGGGCAGGATGGAGTCATTTCCATTGCTATAAAAGGCCCTGTCCAGGACGTTGCATTGAAAGGAAACTTCCAGAAGCTACTATACAAGTAGTGCTTCAGTAAATTGCGCCTTTTCATGAACATGTGCCCGCTGAACTCCAGCTGTCTCTGACAACAGGCCTCATTAGTGTGTACAAAATGTGGCAAACTCACAGAAATCGTCAACTCGTCATGAAAATAAACACACGCAGTTTTTCCCCACACTTTAATCTGTAGATTTTGGGTTACGGTTGATGACATAACCGTGTGTGTGTCTTTGTGTATGTCCGTGCCTGTGTATTTGTCTGGCTTTCAGATCCTTCTCAACTATAGGCAACAAACTACCTAAAACACTGATTTGATGACAGATCAACACCGACTCCCTGCCAAGTCGGTGGATTCAAAATAAATGAGGAATGGATTGTGACTGGGTTTAGAATAATACTTGCCATCTAAAAGTGACCACACACTGCATTTTTAGAAACCTTTGGACATAAAATCCAGATATGTAAAGCCCTGAGATGAGTTCCAAAAACCCATTTTTTTTACAGTTTCCTGTGGAAAGTGGCCAGGCAAACAAAAGCACTGTGCCTTATGAGGACACAAACTCTCAGACAGCATGGCTGAGCTGGCAGTTTGTTCCTGCACCCTGTTGGCGTGGTTAGACCATTAGGCTGATACCAGGCATGAACAAAGAATAGTTGAAAGAGAGGGAGAAAAACTGAAAGACAGAGAGAGTGACAGGAGTATGATTTTGTCGGGATTTGTGTATTTATGCGTATGTATGTCTTTATAAAAGCGACACACAAACACAGCATTTAAACTCTGGCCTTTCATCACTCACATGCAGAATGACTCCTTTCTCCAGCAGGCTCTGTTTTTTGGCAGTCATCACAAAGTAGTGCGTGTCATCCTTGTAGTAGACAATGTTTTCCAGGTCAATTCCTTAAAACGAGCAACAGAAAGAAGTATTGTCATATACATTCTCAAAGAAAGTGTCCCGCGGTCGCAGTTCGCTGTAAACGTCATCATTAGAGGACAACAGCAGCAATTACATGACTCAGAGCACAAACGCAAAGGCCCGGGGACACTGTCATGTCAGCAGTAAACTCCTTTGGCAGGCCTGGCATCAAACCCAACATCAAGCATTTTAATTGGAGGATGTGACAGTTTCGGCTCGGATCTTTTCTGCTTTTGTTCCCCCTCCGCAATCCCTTTGAGGCAGAAGGGAGCCGCGACAGACCTGTTGCTTCTCGGAGGTCTTGGAAGAACTTCTGGTTGAAGATGAAGGCCACCCCGCTGATCTCCTCGACCTTGGCCTCCGCTGTCGTGTTCCTGTTGATGAAGTTGGCCGTGATGGCGATGGCCAGCTTGCCTCGGAACTCCTTACGCCGAAACCCTGGGGAAAACGAAACGGGGGGGGGAGGAAGCAGCAAGCATGTGACCTTGAGGTTAGGAATCAGAAGGGAACATCTCTCTGTTGACTCTGAGCGCCATAATGTTTCAGGTTTGCAAGAAGGGATGGAGCAAACTGTCCACAAGAACAGGACTTTGACCACTTTTTGTCTATTAGGCTGCATTATATCAAACATTGTATGCAACCAGATGTACAAATTATTTAGTTTTTCAAGCTGTGCGAATGGAGTTCATGGGTATCCCAGAGGGAACCTGCTTCCCTTCATTGATGTAACAGGTAGCAGAACAGAGAGGGGTCATGGCTGTCCTCTCCACAGGGGTCCCCAATGCCAGTGTGGCTGCCTGCGAGGCCCACAGACTCATACAGGAAACAGACAGTCAATTAACCAGTTCCTGCTCTGCTTTGCTAAAAGGCCCTACTCTCTGAAGATGGCTGCAGCACACACACACACACACACACACACACAGGCGCAAATACACAATCTTAAGCACACGAGGAATGCAGTGAGGTCAGGCACTCAACCACAGTTTCACACAAGTGAGATCATAATCTCTCTAATTGATTTCAAGTTAACATTAAAAAAAAAACGTTTTGCCCTCTTTCACTGGTAAAGGCAAAACCGGATTGTGCTGTGATTTTTTTCATTCCAAGCCATTCCTCCCTGTGAGTGCTTGAGAACTTGCCTGGTAGAGTGTTTCTCCTCCCATCTGCACCGATGATGACATCAAACTCCAGCTCACTGACAGGGTGTGTCCTGGGGTGGACCTCAGCCCTCCAGCCTATCCCTAAGAAAACATGGCTTGTGTAATCAGACAGAAATGCGTCAACAGAGCCAGCTAAGAGTCTCTGACAGATTCTCTTTCCATTCATTTTTCACGGAAGGCCTGACAGCAGTTTGTGGGACTTACTTTCAGTCTCTTGGTCTTCAGGGGGCTCGATCAGACCCTTGAACTCGACGTTGACGTGGATCTCGATGCCAAGGAGGAGAGCAACTTTAAGCAGCATCAGTTGAAGCTGACGAATACCTAATCACGTAGAAACCGAGAGAAAGCAGACACAACGCCATCAATACTCCAACAACAGCAGCACACTGCACTGCTGAGAGGACATTTGGACAAGTGCCTGCAAATGCAATATACCACAACAGATTATGCTGTACGAGTTTATGATGGCGACTCACTGATATGATCGATAGCACCGGCACAGAACTTCCCATAAAACTTCTTGGCCCCGAGGCCCCTGAGGTCCTGGATGGTGAACGGCCAGAGGTGGAGCACGTTGTTCCTGGAGAAAGCATCTCTCTTCTCCAGCAGCACCACTTTGGCGCCCAGAAAGCCGAGCTCGATGGCTGTCCGCAGACCACATGGCCCAGCACCGATGATCAGACACTAGGGGTGAGAGAGGAACAAATAAAGCTGTGAAAAATTGCTAACAAGAAGTGCGCCAACAGCAACAGCAGTTGAATAATTACACAGAAAGCCATTAAGGTAATTACTTAAGTCAACTCAAATAAAGTTTGCTTGAAAAGCATATTTTAACACTGGACAAGCACGATTTTTACGAGACATCACACGAGTCTGAGAGTGGAACAGAGTATTTCTTATACAGTAGGGCGCAAAAATGCTCATAGTTCCCTTTGGTGTGCCTTTGCTGATATTTAAGTTTGAATTTCCATCATTTCGCTTTCCATGCCATCTAAGGGCTGCGAACATTTGGAACTGTTTAAGCTTTAAATGCTAAAAAAAAAAATCCAATTTAGGCCCACCTTTGAGTTGGCACACGCACGGCCTTTCTTGTACTCCTTGTGGCTTGCCCTCTTGTCTAACTTGGCCCAGAGTGCCTTGGCCTTCCAGTAGTTGAGTCTGGACTTGAGCTTGTGGTAGAAGACCCTGTACTCGCTGGGCTTGAGCTCCAGGTGGTCGCACAGCTCCTGGAAGGCCTTGAGCGTGCCTTTGCAAGTGGTCGCCTGGACGAAGTTATCAAACAGGACGTGGGACCGGTTCACCCCATCTCCCCCAGCCGCACCAGCACCTCCATCCCCCATGGTCCGGGCTCACACGGGGCTGTGAGGGCCCTTCACCCCCAGGCAGGGGCCTCTGGGTCCAGCCCCAGCCCTGGGACTGCCTCTGTGTCTCTGGTGGGGGTCTAACTCCCAGCCTCAGGCATCCTCATCCTGTCAGGGAAAATGAGAGACAGATAATTGAGTGGATCATGAGAAAATAATTTCCACGTCACAGGAAGTCAAACATACAAGATATGAATTATTTTCTGACTCCTAAAACAATATCAACACAGTCACTTCACATTTCCAGAACATTTTATTAGATAGCATAGGGAAACCATGGATAATAGGACAATATGCTTATTTCACAATACAGTTTGATATACATAATGGGGTTCATGATTCAATAAAACAGCAATTGAATGAAATAAACAAAATTTTAATTGTAAATTTTATGAGCCACAAATATTCCTAGTAACAGGACAGGCTTAGTAGAATGTTAACAACTTAAAAATGCTGTCATTAAAAGGTGTAAATAATATAATTTTGACAGGCAGCCCATTAAATTGTGATGGACAAGCCATCCCGTTTGTAATTACAAAACCAAAATAAAATGCAGCCTGCAGCAATTCCTTTTCCTCCCCCACAACATGTATCATCACATTTTTCTTAGCAGTATATTAAATTTCAATATACTGCTCAATCCCTAATGATAACTTAATGAAGGAGCAGAAAACCAAGTGGAAATTTAAAGTGTTTGGATTCAGATCACCATAATCCTGATGACTGGTTCATTCCTTTCCTCTGTCACAAATATTCTGTGGTAAAGATCATCAACGTGCAGCGTGAAATAAAATGAATGGGCTCATCTAAATTTCTAGGAAAAGTACTGATTCAGCTTCAGTTTTTGGCTGACAATGGAATGCCCTCACTAAGAGAGGCTTGACTCAAATTAAAAATCGGCCCTGGCCAGCTGATTAGTCAGACAAACGACCAGAGGTGCAATAAGCAGGTCATTTCAGGTCTCACTGCCATTCTCCTGCAGCCACACAACCCAAAACAACCTCTTATCTGTCTAGGAACGGAGCCGCCGGACGCAGGAAGCACGCTGAACCACACAAAGCCAAACAGGAAACAAACAGGGCATGTGTGTGTACACAAATCACGGTGGCACAGAATCACTCAGACAGATTCCCCATTCCAGACAGTGGAAATAATGGTTCATCCCAAAACACTGCGCATCAAAACACAATCATACTCATTCAAGACGATAATTTGGCAGCAGCTCAAGCCAGACAGCGCCGAGGCTGCTACCTGCCATTTAAAGACGTTCGCTGTACCTGCCCTTGCTGCTGCTTCCTGTATCAACACTGCAAGTGAGAGCTGATTTTTGCTGTTGTTTATACCTGCTATAACATGCAGCAGTGTCTCTTTGTGTGCCGTGCTTTTTCACCCGCAGGGAAGAGATCACTCATGTTCTATGGTGTCTGTAGCTCAGCTGTCAAGGCTGGAATGTCTCCCCCCACCTCTCAGGCGTGGAGTTTTCCAAAATGTCAGCTTTTTCACAGCATCAGCGCAAAGTGTAAGGATAGATAACGGCAAAATAGACGATAAAACTTAATGAAGAGCTGCTAGATCAGCAGTGAGGAGTACACATCACCTTGTCTGAGCCAGTCTGTGCGCTGAATAATAATTGGATCGAGCCAAGCAGTGACTCTGGTTTTCATTAATTCCCCAGGGCGACAATGCAGAAACTTGCCACAATGGCTCAGCACATAGGATCACTTTACACAGGTATATTTATGTAACACTCTGACGTGTAGAGACTATCCACAGAACCAAAGGCTGTTTAAAACGAATTCACCATGAATATTACGTTTGCATGTAGAGGCAACAATTTGCTTTTGTCTGATCTATTGATCACACAAAACATGGCAAATTGACAACAGAAAAGGGTTAAGGGTTAAGTGTGTTTGTTAAAGGACTAGGCCTAGATGCTCTCTCTTTTATTCAACAGGGTTGCAGTAAAAGGAAGGATGATGGAAAGACAATATGGCCTGATTCTCTGATTCACAAGGGACAGTTCACGGTCCTTATATCTCAAAAAAGCGAAGAGCTTATATCAAAATTGTTGGACGTGCTACATGAGATGTAATATAAAAATCACAATGCCAAAAACCTTTCTGCAACCTTATACTGATCCTCACTAGAGAACAATATTGACTCTGTTGTCTGTAACATGCCAAAACGAGTTTGCCAACAATTACTGCAAATGTTTCCTGAGGAAATCGCAAATGAACTGTAAAGCCGTCAGCTTATTTCTGTAAAAAGCTGATAGGCCCCTGTGAAGTATTCTCAATGCACCACTGTCCAGGAAGCCTAGATAGCTCACGGAAACCAATGCAGTCCCAGTCCCAGTAGCAATACATGATGAAAGGGAGGCAGGTACAGGGGTCACCAGGCCTCCCTTTCACACCCTGCCAAGTCCTCACTGCTGTGGAAACAGCAGGCTCTGGGTCTGGCTCAGCCTCAGTCCGTCAGACGCAGCGCTGGAAATGCAGTGCCAGCAAAGACGAAAGAGGCCTCTTCCACCACAGTCACTTAGGTAACCAGCTACACCCTTTCCTCTACCCCACCAAAACCCACAGAGCAGTCTCTCAGTGAAAGTGTGGAGCTTGACTTTCTACGGAAAACCACACTCTGTGAGGTCCACTGGCACCTGTAGCAGCTGTGCAAAGTCTCTGGGTAGTATGTGCACACCCAAACACACACACACACACACACACACAGTGTTCCCCATACCATTGCCTTGCCTGCCGCCCCGAAAGAATCAAAATATTTTATTTATGCTTTTTTGTAAATTTATTTGTACTCATGCAATGGTGCAGTAAAAGCTTTCCAACAAGAGTAATTTATTAATGCAATCTGTCTAAAACCAAAGACGGAACCAAACATCCGAAACTCAGACCAAAATAAACT
Organism: Myripristis jacobus; assembly: GCA_900302555.1. NCBI lineage: Eukaryota > Metazoa > Chordata > Actinopteri > Holocentriformes > Holocentridae > Myripristis > Myripristis jacobus. The sequence continues at coordinate 17,232 of OMLB01041412.1, forward strand.
CACCCAACTTGTAAACTTGACTCTCTTAACAGTTTGTTTGTTCGGATCCAAATGTTCTGTAATACTGTAATTAACGGGGTTAGCCCCCAATTAATCAGCACAGCATGTCTTAAACATCTTGTTTGAGGCCTCATGAAACCATGCTGAAATGAAAAAAAAAAATCAAACATTCTGCACGCCAAAACAGAATGTGAGCTTGGGCCAGCGGTCCAAAAAGGTTATATAAATAAATACATTTACAGTGAAAATCACAAATCAGTTTGCAAAGAAACAGCCGACCAGTTGCTGTTGCCAACCTCCCCATTCACAGAGGGGACACACAGGACCCCCTCGGTGGGCTGCTCCCCCTAAACAAGTGACTTCTGGTGAATTCACGAGGAGCCAAGAACAGATAATATCACCCCTATGGCACACTCCTGAGGAAGCTCGCAGTAAACATTTAGCACCCTCAGAGCTCTTTGAAGGGGAAGGGGAGTGCATTCAGTGTGTTTTCACTATGTGTGTGTGTGTGTGTGTGTGTGTGTGTGTTGTCAAAAGATGCTGCACTACAGGTTTAGTTTTGCTGCAACAATGGCAGAGCCTGACCCAGCTAAACAACCAGACAGCCGGGCCTGTAATTAGATAGAAGAGCGGCCTCCTGCAGAGGCTCATATGACCATTCTTGGGGAAACGCTGCACCATATATTTCTGCTACACAGATGATGCTGGTCGAGATGGACTAGCACACTATCACTGATGGGAAATGTGAAATTTTGCTCTGGGTGAGTTTATTTATTATTCTGTTTCAGAAAAGGGGGAGACGCAGTTGTGTGGTTGGCTGAGTAGTAAAACTGCATCAATACAGGTGACACCAAATATTGATCTTTAATTACTTCATTATTCATATTTTCAATAAGCTCTTGGCGGTAGGATGAGAAAATCAATCTTATGCCACAATAAAGAAAAGAGACAGAAGTGAGATGAACAGAAAAGTCAGATAACAGAATTTTGATCCAGGTTGCCTTGGTTGCATTAAAAAAAAAGCAACAAACTGCAACATACATCATATCACAATACTCAGGATACTGCAAATCATAAAAAATATCCTATCAAGCTCAAGCTCTGTGATAATATATGGTGAAGCAAGGCCTTTGGTGATTCCCATCGCTAATCCTGAGGGAAGGGATGTTTATGAAATAAGTAACAAAAATTCCTATTTCTTCCAACAACGTTAAAATTCCACCCGTGCGGTCCTGAGTGGATAATGCAAAGGAGAAAGCAAAAGCAGTTTCGCCTCGGCACTCCTTTAAAATCTTGACATCTGGATGAGCTGTGGGATTTCACACTCGGAAGAATCGCATCCTCACACACATGCATG
>OMLB01041412.1:18608-35991 GCA_900302555.1 Myripristis jacobus
CCCTCCCTGCGCACGCACACACACACACACACACACACACACATGGATATGGCATGCTTTCTGTGCTTTACTGCTTGGATTACATCATCCTCTAATCTAAAAATAGATCCACAGATTAGGCCACTGGGCTACATGTTTTTCAAGGCACCCTTTTGATTCAAACACATCCTCTACTTGTTACTGGCAGTAAAAAAATACTTTGTACAAAAGAATTTATTGCCAGCGACCTGCTTTGATGAATGTATAGTTTAATTAACGGTGACTGGCGATGTCTGATGGGTATTTTTAGGTTATTTTCCATGTTTGGTCAATGTGGAGAATCCATCTGGGGTTTCACACAACTGCATGTGTGTATCTTGTCTGCATTCAATTTTGATCTTCATTCCAGGATCCAAGCCCAAGGCTAAAACAACAGAATATATAAAGAAAAAAAAAAACAACAGAGAATAACAGAGTGAGATTTTACTACGAGAGCGAAGCGATTACAGAGTGGATTTTGGCGTGGAGAGAGCATGGACGGTCCGTAAAAACAACCAAAAAGAGCAGGTAAATCGCTTGCAGACTGCAGCAGAATACCTAACTGGGCTACTGTAACCTTGTGTGTGTCCATGTGTATCCTTAAATAGGATGACGCCCTCACCCTCCTGTTCCTGGATGAGCGATGCTCAAGAGGACACCCTAGAGATGAAAGTAATACCCCATCGCAGTCGCCTTCTCTTCATCCATCAGTGAACTTGGAAGAGAGGGGGTGGGAGGACAGGATGCAACGTGATCGGCCTCTGCGAGCGGTGGATAATAATGGATGTACAACCAGAACATTCAATCCACCCACCTTGTTATTGTGGTACACTGGCCAATTCCCCAAATCTAAATGCATGTACTGTAATTGTAGTTGGATTTGACAGATCGATTGCTCAGCTCATTCCTTCCTGTTTGCCGTTAAACGCCAGTGGTATTGCTATTATTCCTGACATTTATTGATCACTTCAGTGTTCCCCTCATAGTCATTATGACAATCACTGGAGAGTATGACTGCAAAACTAATTGCGGTGCAATGCACTGGCAGGTGTGGTCTATTCAGGGCATGCCTGCAAGCTGTAAATAGATCAGACTACGATCACAGTCGGTCAGAGTTGTTATCTCTCCTTCCTCCTGCATCATGTGTTCCACTGGACATTATTTGCACGTTATATAGGCTAGTAATAGGCTAAAGTTCAATTCCAACATCATAATGCAATGGGAGACACAGGTCAAAGCTAGGCTAATTTAGAAATCAATGCAATCTGAAGTCGAAGAGACACATTTTCATATCTTGTACTCTGAAATCCTGCATACTTTAATATTTTCTTAATATTTTCCCCATCCGTACTTTCATTCTCTGTTTTTCCAGGACTGAGGTGGGTTCACTCCGAGTGCTGCAGCTGGTCGGAAGCCTCCAGACACTGTTGCGGCAACAGCAACCATCAACACACAGTTTGCAGTCTGGACAGACCCACGCTGATGTTATGATGTCAGACAGTATTCCTTCTGTCGGACTTCCATCCCACTCTTTCCATTTCTTTGAACAAGCACTTTGGTAGCGATCATTATATCATCAACCATCAACTCTGTCATTCTTTTTAATGCTTGAAACAGAGCAAAAATGACTAGTAGACATAAACTGGTTGGAGGCAAAAGATTTGAGAGCATTAGTAGGGCTGGGTAGTGGCAAGGACCTCACAATAAAATATGTATTACAGTACACGGGTTAAGCCACAATTTGTATCACGATACATTGCAATAATCAACATAATTTAGTGAAAGTGTTTAAGTAGTGCTTAAAACACAATGTACTGCATAAAATACACAACAATTTACATGATAAATCAGGTGACAAATCAAAATTGTAGATGAATCAAATCAGATTAATTCAAAATATGTATTCTCGTGCACGAAAACAGCATTAGTACAATGTACTTCACACAGTACTGTCAAAAAGTACTAAATGATAACACAAGGGCCTTAAGAAGCAGTACAATGTTGTCAAAAAATATACCAGTTGGCCATTTTGAGCAGTGGAAAGACCCAAGACAACTGGTCAGTAAGTCCTACTTAAGCAAAGAAACACAAGGTGATGTGTGTTACAGTAAATCACATCACAGCCATGATGTGATTTACTGTAACACACAGCCCCTCCTGTCCTAGTGCTTTTACACAACAGTTACGATTTTGTAGCGACAGTATTGTTTCAATCTCAAATAACACGCTAAAATAAAGTTGTGATTACCGTTATTGATGCTCTATAGCTCCCAAAAACTACAACTTGTGTTTAGCAGCAGCCGACATGCAGTTACATCTGTTTCAATGTACTTTTCTTTTACTTCTTTTTCTGGTACTTTCTTTGTCAACCGTTACAAAACTGAAGGGCCCACACCATCTGCCATGTGGCACCTCATTTCTGCTCCCGTTTGCCTTGTTTTCATTCTTTGTCTTTTTCAGACTCAAACCAAAAGTTACACTGCATTTAGAAACATATCCATTGTTAGCAACAGTCAGAATGTGGTTTCAGTTTCGCTGTTGTCAGAGGAATAATACAGAGGAAGTGATGTGGTTCCTGTGATGTTATAGTAAATAACACAGCCCTTGACCAGTCGCATGGCTTGACCAGAAACCTCCGTGGTATAATCAGTGATAACCACCAAGAGAGCTCCCTCGCCATCACGTCTGTAAGCACAGCTGTAAACAAAACACTAGGCTTATTGCTGAGTAATTCTACACAGATGGGGATGTGGTGCCTCAGGTCAAACTCTGGCCCCCATAAAAAGTCTGTTACAACAGCAGCAGTATGATGATATCACATGGGAGGGTTATCAAGAATCTAGTCTGTAAACATTTATGCAGAAAACATGTTCCTGGTCAGATACGAGGGCAAATCTATCGGAAACAATAGTGATCATGAAATTTAATTACAAACATGATCACTCCATGACAGCAGAACGGTGATACATACAAAGTTATAAAGTCAACAAAGTGGTTAAATTCTCTCTTTTATTTTTCTGGTAAAATCTTCAGAATTTCCCCCACAGGAGCGGAGACAGTTGTCTGTCTGTCCGGAGCGATATCAGCAGACAAGGCCTCACAGTGCAGTGACTGCGCAAACATTTGTTGTCTGAAACACAACTTGCTTCTGGCAAAGACCTTCTCCGAACCATCTGGCTTTTGAATCACTCGTGTTTTCTGACAAATCGGCTACACTGTGCTGCACAGCCATTTGTTTTAATTCCCACAACTGACTTCCAACAGCTCCAGAAACGGGGCGCCTCTGAGCCAAATGTACGTATTTCCTCATTAAAACACGACACAGAGAAATCACTGCCTGACAAATTGACCTTCAGGACACTGGAAAAACATCGCGGATCCAGTCTAATTAATCACTTTTGCGGTGTTCTGGGAATCAACGAACCAAGGCGACTGTGTGCAAGCAGCATCCTGTGTTGGGTCCAGATCATCACTTCTAATATGTGTCATCTGCACTTTCCTGCAGTCTTCCCAGAAAGGATGCATTCATCGTTACTGATTGGCATGTTTAATACAGAGCAGCCAATTTTAAAATGTGTATTTCAAGTATTTAATGGCCTTTTAATCTCAACTTTTCCATCCAAGTAAATATTTAAACAATTACAAGCCACTTTCATGAAACTCGCTGCAAGATTAGAGAACCTGTCCAATTTTGAAAAAGAATATAACAAACACAGACAGTTTGACCGCTGACAGGGGTTAGGTGTAAATAAAACAGCTCGAAACAAATCACGACCAGCTACATTTGACCTTCATATATTATGTAATCTGATAGGCTGAAGTCACTGCAGATCAGAGGTGGTGCTGCTCCAAGAGCCTTTATTAGTACTGGTCCAAGTCGGCTCAGTTGCGCTGCCAATGCACCCTTCAATTCCATCCAAAAGAGAGGGAGCTTAGCTGAATCTGGGTACTGTTAAATTCCTTCACTGGCCTATATCACACTCATTCCAACCATGAAAGGGGATTTCAAATGGATTGCTTACAAACTGCAAATAGCAAAGCCAATAAAAGAATTAGCCTCCAGTAACTGAAAATCTCTCACGGGCTACTCTGGGGAATATTTAGCGACAACAAAGGGTCTTTCTTATCAAATTTCTATTAGCGATGCCTTCGGGGTAATCCGAGCCTTGGCCCGGACCGTTTGTTTATGGCTGTCCAACATGGTTGATTGGAACTGCCTGCCAGCACATGTCCGAGCTGTTTGATTAAGCGAAGTTAAGGATATCCTCTAAATTCCCAGCTCCAGCGTCACTTCTTCTACCGTTGGCGTGTTTCATCACAAAACTAGACCAGATGCCGCAGCTATCAGCGATAAAAACGGCAAACCACTAGACAGGGATGAAGGAAAGCACAGGAATACCATAAAACATAGCTGTTCCTGTGTTCTATCAATATCACTGCTCATTCAAATCCACTAATTTGACTGCACGCCTCCAGGGATTTTGACATTTGGCTATCTCTGTCATTCGTGTGCAAATTTTCCCACCGGAGTGTGCGGTGAGATGGTGACATGAGTCTAGTTACTCGTGCACTCGGATCTATCCTTCCCATGGAACTAGGAAGTGCAATCTGAGACCTGTGCGCAAACACGGCCGAGCGAGAGACCTGTTTCCTCGGCTGAGTCGTGACCGTGGTGGAATGGAGGAGCGCCGGAGAGGAGATGATGGAAACAAGAAAGGCAAGAGGGAGAAGTTGAGGACCGGGGCATGCTACAAACGGCTTTTCATCAGTGACCAAGTGTTTCATGTAACTGTCCAGAGGGAAAATCAGAAGAATAAACACATAAATAGATAAATTGAGGCCTGGATAGGAATTATGTTACAACACCAGCAAATGAGGCAACACCTGACTTGCCAATCTCAGTGGATTCCCATTTTTTTCCCATGAGAAAGAAAACACTCCTTTGTCTTCCTTCACTTAGGCCGACATGATGGACAGGAATATTTCAGCCGAGCCAAGCCTTATAATAACTAACTTTAACATCTCATAAGTGGATCATGCCTTACAATGCATGTAGGCTTGCCCGTGGTGTGTTTCTTATTCCGGCAGGCCATGGGAAAGTACAGTACAGCTCTGCGCACTGTTTCTGCGCTCTTCTCTCCCCCCCGTATTAATTACAAAGCCAATGTTTAAACTTCGAAGAGCCTCAGCAAACAGCCAGACTCCAGACCGTTTGGACGGCTGCTGAATGTAACGGAGGCTCAGAGGATTGGCTGAAAACTGCCTAAGAAAGGATGAGAAGCGAACTTCATATTCCCACTGTGCTTTGACATTTTATGATTCCTTTATGGGCTTGAGCTAAAAAGGATCTGGCAAGGCATCCCTGCATGGTTGTGATATTCCTCCTGTGCCTGTGCCTACTGCTATTGGTCTCCGGGTCCGCATGGCAGAAACTGATTTATCACCGAGGGATGTTAACAGAAAAGTGCAGTGTTAGAACAGTGAGAGAGAGAGAAAAAAAAAGGAAAAAGAAGAAAGAGAAAGAAAAAAGCTGATTATTCTGAATATTCTGTTTATTGCTGTTCAAATTTAATCCGCACAATCCATAAAAGATCAAAACGGGGCATTTCTCAGTGAGGCTAAAACACGACAGGAACAATAAAATTGCAACACTGCCCAAAGACTGAAGCAGTTTTCTATGTAAAAAGCCGCAACTTTTGTTTGTTCCACTATTTACTGAGATTTATCTTTAGATCTTTCTAAATCTACTAACATCAGTGCCTCAAACAAATCATTGTGGCTCCGGGTCAAAAACCCCAAATTGCTTTCATGATCCGTCGTGTTTGACAAGAACAAAGAATCAAACGGCTGCTCGAGCACAGCCCAGGAGCAACGTGCAACAGTTAGACACAGCCAGCGCTAATCCTGTCGCACAAACACTCGCACACTTGCTGTCTCTAATCCCAATTTGTGGGCGGGGTTGTGAGCAGCTCCGATGGTAAACAAGTGCTGGATGTATGGAGGTGGCAAGACGAGGGCATCGACAGAATGAGCCGCCAGAAGTCGTTTCTGTTGCGTTACACCGACCACTCTGGGTCTCCAAGCGGGGCTGCAGATGCCTTGATCTTTCTCCAGGGTCCAAACAACCATAAAGATCGACTGGTGGCACTCAGTAAAGCAGCTCCAGCAACCTAACAAGCCTGAGGGCCTGAAGAGACACTACTCTAAATCAGCTGCTAGGGTGAAGCCTACGATGGACAAGATGGGAAAGAGGAGAATAGGCATAAATATGTTAATGATAATGAATCAGGCACTACTAATTCTCCATATTCGAACAACAAACTGGCAAATCTCCCCTCCACAGGTGGTTTTGTCATTGCTGTGCAGAGTTTTGTTGAAGCCTACAGTACTGTATTTCAAATTCTAGAGGAGATCCAAAGATTTCCAAAGATACCAAATATGTCCTGTTGAATTACAGGAAAATGTGTACAAAATAATGCACAAAACATCTAGATCTGTTCTATTTGATGTAATAGTGCAGCCATAAATCAGTGATGGCTTGGATTTGAATATTTCACTCAACATAAGTTGAAGTGGGATGTACTTTCAATAAAATGCTGCAACCAGCAGGTATAGAATAAACTGTATATGTGTCAGTGTTATGAAAAGTTTTTATTTTCTAACTTTGAAGCTACTTATGTGGAAGTTTAAGGGGAAATCGGAGTTCAAAGAGTTATTTTTAGACTATTTTTGACAGTAAGGGTGGCAGGCAGCTGGGTGGCCTAGTGATAGAAGACAGGACAGTCCAAGTTCAAGCCCTCCTGCAAGTCAGTTTAGGCCATGGTGAGGTGTCCTTTAGCAAGTTGCTAAATCCCCCTCAAGTCATGGGCCGCAGTTCTGCAGCTGCCCGACCAAGTAAGCCCTCCCTGTGGGATGGGGGAAAGCAGGAAAAATGTACTTTCAAGGATCCAAAAGAAGGTTGTTTAACACCTTTGTTTAAAATGAAGCAAACCAAACCTGCATTTTGTGTTGAGAAAGATCCAGAAAGCTTATTGCCCGTTTACAAATCAAAGCCATAAAGGAAAAAAAGACCCCAAAACTGTGGTCAAGCAGCTTCTGAGAACAGTGCAAACGCGATCAAACAGATAGTGTGAGAATATGCAGGAGCGGTTGCTTTCCAGCCTCACATTGCTCAATCATTTCACGTCTCTCCTGCCAGCTCCATTAAACAGACCAGCACACCCCGGACCTAAGGAGACAGCACTTTGTGTGTGAACTGTGCCGAGCCGCAGACTAATCCGGTAGGAAGGTAACCAAACACCCACACAGAGCTATGAAACATGCTGATAGCTTTACCGGAGAGAGCATGAAAACAGATTCCTCCTGAATTACACTTTAATTCCTGTCACATTTTACAAGCTGCAGTGGCTGGTTAAATCAATTACCGGGCAGGTGCAGGAGAGACTTCCTTTCGACAGCAGGTGAGAACTTACAGGATCTGGCTACAAGTCCTGCTTCAACAAGTGAACTGAACATGGGAAGAAAGGGAAAGCAGACACCTCGTCAAAGCAGTGGCACTGAACACCGGCACTGATGTCCCATTAATGCCAGACAGTGCTGACAGTGCACAGCAACTCCTGTATTTTCAAAAATCGCCTTTTATTGCATATTTTATATAACACTGTTAAATAACCTTCCCATGGGGAAATTCTGCTTCCAGCCTCTGCTTTGGACAGCAGCCAGCCGCTGTGGTACCCAAAAGTTAGGTATTAAAGACGGGCAGGTATGCTGCCCCCACATGGAAACAAAACCAGTTTTCCATTGAAGCATTTTCAAAAATTCAGCAAAACGAAACATGAACTAGTGCACCTTTCCAATTACATTAGGCAGTTTATTTTAAAAAGCGGATGATTTTATTTCTAAAAATCTACAAAACTCCATCGTGATGTTCAGTCGACTGACCTTCATCAAATGAATTTATGAATCAGATGAATTGATTAATCTGATGAAGGTCAGTTGACTGAAACATCAAGTTGGCTTTTTAATGTCAATACAGTGCTGCGTCTCCTCCTTCTCCTTGACAAATTCAAAATTTTTATTAAAATGGATGGATGGAAGCCCAAAATAGTATATTTCATAAGCCTCTCATGCCCACATTTCCTTGCCTTCACCTGCTTATAGCATCAGTTGCAGAGGAAGTGCGGATCATTTGGAAGCGCCTCCCTGAGCATGTGCTCTGATGTGTGTCAGGGGTTGTCAGGGAGTAGCAGCGTTGCTGTGGAGTGATGCGGGCAACCCGAGGGAGAAACGCTCAGGAGAGACAAGCCTCCCATAAGTTCTTTCACTTTCTTCTGGGAAAGAACCTTTAGCGGGCTTGTCTTGCCGTCAGAACTGCCAGAGAAGAATTCAGCTCTTGTCCAGATAAGAAGATAACAAGGCCGCGGGGCTCGTTCCAACAACGGGAGAGTGAATGTGAAATATGATGTGGTCTCTGGAGGGATGAAGGGTTTACTGGAGTCAAAAGGCTTGACTTGTGAGGAAGGTTAGGTGAGGCTGAACTATAGGCACGGCAGCTGTGAGACGCTTCCTGGAGCCTGATAGCTAAAAAAGAAAGTCGGTTTCCAAGAAAAAAAAAAACATAGTGATGCAGAAAGTTTCAAAACAAAAAAAAGTGTAGCCGAATAGGACCTACGAGCGATCAGCATGGCCTAAATCTATCAGGCTGCATCAGCCCAGCGCTTGGTAGCAGCACCCCTGGGTGTGAGCGCTCTCCAGTCTCAGAGCACACAGACATGGTTTATTAATCATGTGGATCCCACTCTTCAGGGCTTGGCTTAGTTTAGATTTCAACAGGTGAGGATACGTTTCGGAGGAGAAAGGACACTTAACTTCACCTCACCGCTGGAGCAGTGGATTCCAGGCTGGCGGTGACAAATGAGGTCATTACAGGTGTCCCTTCACCTGCCAGGTACCGACATTGGTGGCACTCTGCTTCATTATACCGACATAAGCAATGCATTCCAGTGGAGCAAGTTCTACTGCGCGTCAGTGGCCTCGAGTCATATGTATGGGAATGACGTTTGCTGGCTACATAGTTTGAGATACCAGAGCTATCATGCGTGCAATTTTGCATAACTCCTTGGCACGCCAGCTAATATGATGTGTTTTGGTACAACAAGGCCACATTACAAAATAGTGCTCTGACAATTAGTTGATTCAGCTAAGAGAAAGTTAATCTTTAATTCTGACAACTGATTACATGTTTCAACGTGTAACACTCACAAATTTGAAATACCTGGGCCCAGACGAGCGCATGCATCCACACATGCGTGCAAATATCACCCTCATGCCCACTGCCACGCTTCCCTTTTCGCCAAATAGCCTGAACAGTCAATCAGCTGTCCTTTGGCTCATGACCTTTACACAAAACCTTGTGCAAGGCTGAGAATCCATTTGGAAGTTAACCGCCTTTTTTGCAACTCGCCGGTCCCACTGCCACAATCCTTTTAGCCAATTAGCATGAATGCAAATGCACAGTTTCACACACACACACACACACACACACACACACACACTGCACCTCCATGCCAAATTTCAGCCTCCTAGGATAAAAACTGTGGCCACCTGCCCGAGCAAACTACAGAGCTGCTGGTTGCAGCTAATAATAAAAAAATATATATACCACATTTTTGGTAGTTACAGCTTCAAAAATGCTGAGGTTTGCTTGCTTTTCTCCATTTTTCATTTTGTCATAAAATGAATAGCCTACTTTGTTTTGTTTGGGGGTTTTTTTGCTGCAGGTCAGACTAAGTAAAAAATTTTAAAGCATCACTTTGGGTTCTGGTAACTTCTGATGGGCATTCTCACTTTTGACACTTCAAAGATGAAATAAAGAAATTGATCTAAAAAAAAAAAATAGAGAGAGAATTTAAGACAACAATGCTCTGTAGGTCTGTGTTTTGAGCCCCCAGATAATTTCATCCTGACCAGGGGAAAAAAAAAAAAAAAAAAGAGACTGTGTGACTCTGAAGTAGCGTTCAAGGGTCAGTAGGCTGGCTGAATGTAAACAGCCTGGCCTGTGGAATGCAGGTGTCACACTGACCCACTTTTGACCTGCGAGGTATAAGAAACAGTCTTAATCTGTAGCTGGAGGAAATCAGTGCACACTAATTGATTATTGCAATTTACTCACATGCTTTAGGCACCACTTCATTTGGTGTCTTGGTTAATAGCTCTCCCCACACACTTGACAGAGTCGTGTTTCTAAATTCAGAATGTCATCGGATGTATTTGACAGCGAGGAAGGAGAATGTACAGGAGCAGATGGTTTAACTATTGGTTTAACTGGAGCCATGCCCTCACAGGACCTCAGGCCTTCACTCACAGTGACCTTCTGACGGAGGCATTACACTTTACACTCTTGGGATACATTTTAGTCTTGAAATAAAAACAAACCGTCGCATCTACGGGGCTATTTAGTCAAAGATGCCATTGCTATTTTTCTTTATCAGTTCTTGTCATTCTCTTTAAACCATGGCTGGATTTTTAGTGTGTGTGCAGGCCTACTTTTCCAGGAGTCACAGGAGAGGGCTGACTCAACAGTCTGGAAGAAACTAACCATCATGACCTCATTCAGACAAGGAAACATTTGAAAGGCAACATGACGGTTGGCTAAATACATTAAATTCCTCACAGTAATTGATTGCTGCAGAACATAAACCTCCAACGGTTAACAGCATACCATGAGCGTCCCGTTACTGACATCGCTCCTTTTAAGGGCACGCGGCAGCCGCGACCAGGAGCGGGCTCACAATGCGAGCTCCGCTTTGCCTGCTGACGCTGGTTTGACAGCAGCAAAGGGGCCAGCGAACTTCGGATGAGTCAACCGCAGCAACAGACCTCTGGGCAAAACCTGACAGTTGGGATACATCCAGCTGCTCATGACACAGCAGGGGCCGACTTCAGAGGACTTCCTTCCTTTTTTTTCTCTTTCATCTTGCGGCGTTTCCAAATCCAAGGCACTTTGTGGGGCCACGAGGGGGGGGTCCAAGCTTGACAGGAACTCACTCTCTCCCTCTGAGACGCGGCACAGCGAGGGGTCCGAGCGATTCAGTCCGCATCACCTATTCCCTGCACACGCCCGCACGACCCTCCACGGATCAAAAAGCGGAGGGTGACACGAACGCATCAACGAGACGTGCACCGTCATCAAAAATGCTAATTTCATGCAAGGCAGACGTACGCTGGTGCATGAGCTGACTTCACATCACAAGGAAAACAGCCTTTTGATTGCATTTTGCCCAGATGAAAGAGGACATCAGGGTGGGACATGGCACAGGGAGGAACTGCGGGTCAGACCACAAGAAACATGGAAGGAGACTCGATACTGTGCACATAATTCTGAGCCATCACAAACCCCCTATTCTTCCAAATGAATAAATTCCAGCTGCTAGGATCACAACAGAGTTTTAGAACAAGGAATCAGAGTTTTCAGGGAGGAATGCACAAAGATGCACTGCCCCTACATGTGGCCACTAATTTCACTGTTGCTGGTTTTATATGATGGGAGACGCAGAAATGAGGATGGTCCAAAGTATTTTGTACATCTTCTGCTACCACATGAAATAGTAAAAGCACGGCGATTTTTGACATGAAAATATAAGACGATAAAAATGTCTGACTTTTATTTTTTAACAGGCGTAAAATATGCCATGAAAAATCGGATCCGTGTTTGTTCATTTCACTGTGAGTTTAAACAGCATTCACGGTGAGTCTGACCAGCACATGCATGGATCTACAAAATACAGGATTGAGGTATCCGTGTTCTTGCACCTATGTTGAGCTCTCCTATCAATAACAGGGGAGATGTTGTTGATCACAGGTGGCATACATACGACTGTGACCCGGCTTTTTGGTCGGGTGTCAGACTGCCGTCTCCAGTTATCTGCATGTTCGTGATTGTGCTGACTCAGCCAGCCGGCAAACATCCTCCTCCTCCTCTGCTCTACATCCTGATCTCTTGGGAGGGAAACTCAGAGTTATGATAACACAGGCAGCTACAGGCGGGACACACATCCCGACCATCGTCTGCCTGCCCAGCAACAGCCAGTGACCCCGGACAAGTTGCCAAAACAAAGTCTAGCATCACTGGATAGGATATAGACGGAAAAAAAAGGAGCTTGAAGACATGCACTAACACACAGAGCACAATACCATCAATCCATATTTCAAATGCTTCAAATGGCTCCAGGAAGACGGTCAACAGCCTTCGTCCCAGGGGAAATGCCTTTCAAGTCAGGACCTCACTGCTCCATTAGGCCACAGGCTGACTCTTGTTGCCGCTTGTTGATGTATGGCCAAATGTGGGTCAGCTGGAGTCATATGGTATTGTTGTTGACCCGCAGTGTGCAGTCAATCAACGCAGAGACGGAAAACAGAGGCATCCATAAAAGCATGTATAAGTGGGGCCTGGAGGACACTTTGGACAAGAGAGGCACGGCTAAGAGCAAATAACTACAGCTTCAGTCGTCCCGTATGATAGGTGTCTCTGTCTGGCTTCCTTTTAGACACATGAATGCAATGCAGCAGACCAGAGAGCCGGCGCGGTGCACGCTTCACACTCCCAACAGCAGCAGCAGCAGCAGCAGCAGCTTCAATGGCAGTCGACTTGTTTGCCTTGAAGATTTGCATAATTCAGTGTGGGAATCTTTTGCTCTGAGCATGAAAATAAGCTGTAAAATGCCAATGCCAATGCCGCTTCTCTCCTCCACACTCAAAAACTCAAATGACTCGGGTTAGGCAGGTCACACACACACACTCAACAGTATGAAGGCCACAGACTCTTTCAGCACCTTGCCACATCACTTCCAATACACAGACCACTGGAGCAGAACGGCGCTGTGAAAAAGAGAAACACAATGTGCTCAAGTGGCTCCTGCTACCACTCATTATTAAAACTACTACTGTACCACAGCCACTATATTTTTTTTAGCACCAAATGCAAAAACATAGAAAAATACAAATGTCAGCACAGATATTTAAGTAATAAATTAGGGGTTACATAACATGTGTACCCTCAGGCGACATTCAAAGCACTGCAATGACAACTTCTGTTTCCCTTTAAGGGCCTTATCCAGTAACTACTGTGTAATGGGCCAATTTTTATTTTTATTTTTTTGCAAATCAATTCCTTATTGTGTTAACATTACTTCATAAATACCAAGTATAGGCACATGTCCAGCAAGTTCTCAAATGTCAACCGGGATGAAAGAGGCGCAGTGACAGTTTTACGCAGAGGATATAAGCAGGTCATAGTTTAATAAATGTATTTGCATATTCAGGTTTGATAGGCTGAATTGTTGAGATGGAGACGAAGACACTGCAACATCCATGATCTGGAGCAAACAAACACCGCGATCCGCATTCCACAGGCTATGCATCCGATCTGAGACACACTACACTGCAGCAACCCGAAAAAAAAAATAATAAAAAAAAAATTAAGGTTGACAGATGACCACTGGTGCACCATTAGGGCAATGCACACGCCATCTGCAGATAGTAAAAGTCCGATTTGATGTAGGATAGTGCTGTCGAGTCGTTATGTGCCCAATGAAAACCAGCAAAGCGTGACATTCCCAAACGTGCAGAGGTGCAGCCCGTGGATCCCGGACAGCGAGGAAAAACCACACCGCGCTCTGCAAACGACGCACAGGAGCGCCTCTCCTTACCTGTGAATGGTGCGCTTACAATCCATCCGTGTCCCACCAGAATGAAGCCATGTCCACTGCTACCCACAGGTTAAAAACAAAACCCAAAAAAAAAAAAATCCGCAGCTCTGACTGGCCTGTTGTTTCGCAGGGAAACGCTTGTTAGGGCCACACCAGCCACAGCCACACGGCGGAGAAGGCGCAACTTGAAACTGACGGAGACGAACCGGCCGAGCCCACGTCTTCAGCGCCGAGGGGACCAAACCCGAGTCTAAAAATAATTCCGCGTCACCAAAATGTCGCGCTGTGACTCACTGTGTCAACACTCATAATTAAACCAACCGTGCAGCGCATTATATCGTTTGGCCGGGGTGGAACCGCGCCATAATCCCATTTGAAATGGGTTATTTTAAGGCTCGGCAGGGAGGAAATTCCCCCCATCGCTCCTCGGAATGAGCCTGCATGTTTTAACTCAGTTTAATCCGATTGGGTCTCTCCCGCGTGACGTCGTAGCATGCGAAGAGAAGGTAATGCTGCCTTCAAGTGCAGTCGGTGTTGTCAGGACTGCCATTAAGAGCGCTGTGCATTTGGCAACGAAACGAGGATTTTTTTTTTTAGTAACTGGCCTTTTTTTCGCTTGTCATTTTGATATAACTCTCTATGACCGCCCTATAAGCACTGTGATACATTGCACCGATGTGCTACAAGTATTTGATATATGACGCTCTTAATAATTAAAGAAAAAAACAAAAAACGATAAGCCTAATAAAATATCGCTTGCAGGTGAAGTCATTTTGTCTTTAAGATGAATCTCTCTGATGTTGCTTGCCTGCTCACACTTATCAGACTAATGGGACAGGACTATTTTGTGTGACGGAGAGCATTTGGACATGTGCCACGGTTTGTACGCCCTTAAAATTCAGATGTCCGACAAGGATGTCAGAAAGGGATTTGAAGGAAGCATAAGTCTTCTGAATGGCTGTGGCATGAGGTAAACAAGATAAGACAGACTTTATTGATCTCCACTGGGGTGAATTTGAAAAAGAGACTATAAGACTTTTTTTTTTTTTTTTCAGTCTTAGTGAGTCTTTTGTGTCTGTCTACCTGCAGGATATTTTGAAAAACTTTCCTCCTCATTCTTGAAAAACACTCTCAAACACTCTCATTGGATTGCAATAATTTCCATTTCATTGTCTTCTAACAAAGTCTAGACATTCCCCGTGCACTGGTCTTAGACGGGCTGAAGTTTGACTTTGTGGAAAACCTCTTAAGATTACAACTCAGGAAAATTACAGGTTTCACACAATCATTTTCTTATGGCAAGATATCACATGAGAGGCAGTAGCACAGTGAGTTTTTTTGGCTGCTGCCCACAGACGGAAATATGCACTGTTGATGATACACTCCTTTGTGCTTTCTTAATCAGATTAAAATCCAAGACTCCTCCTCACACAAGGAGAACAATCATATCCAGAGTATGCTCTAACTAACAGCACAGCAAACCCGACTGCACATCCAAATAACCCACTAACAGCTCTAATAATCATCCAAAGTGCCGGAGCAGTTGCGAGGGAAAGGTCAACGACATGCAAGCTCTTATAAAACCCACTCGGCTATCAAAGTCACCGCTGCTGCAAACGTGCCTCTGCAAAACAACAGAAGTGCAAGCTATAGTAAAACACGGCATCATGAAAAATGTGACCGCTTGAGATAAAGCTGGGAGGCTTTGGTCAGAAATAGGCTTTTATCTGTTGTGTAGTGAGTGTTTTGTAGTGTGCTAAGCCACTGGAAGGAGAGTGTGCTGTTAGGTGTGCAGGGAGGAGGAGCCGTGCCACACTATCAGCTCCGTGCACGTTACAGAGCCGGTCTCTCCCTCTCAAGGATCCAGCCAGGCAGACACCTTCCTGTCAGCTCCTGTCACTGGACAGATAGACCCATGCAGCTGCTTCTGACACACACGCTACTTGTTATCTCTCGACAATATACTGCGAACCTCAACTTGAATTCAGTCTTGTTGATGGATTGGTGTAATGCACGGCTGCTGCTATACTTTTGCAATACCACTGTAATAGTTACTGTATGTCTGCTGCAAGTGTTACGTGATACTGCGTGAATGCATATCACTTCACAGCGGATGTGTAGAGTTATAGAGTGCAAAATATCTGTGCCACACTTTAAAGCTTACATGATCATCAAAGACTGAAGAGGAAGAGGTACAGGGAAATCCAAGGAATTAGGCATAATATAATGCCAGGTGCAACCCAGATTATCATGAATGGGTCATGCACCCTGGCTTCAACAGTCAAATGTCATTTGCACTGAATAAGTACAGTGCTGCACGGTGCACAGACAAAGACTGTGTTTGGTAGGGAACCAAGTAATCATTAGCTCTCCTCCAAACAACTATTTCCCCTATTAAATGCTTATTATGAGGATTATCTGATTAAAGCCTGGGGTGGAATATGGGCTCCAGGCCATATACCTTCTCCCACATGTTTAAGTAAAAACAGAGGCCTTGGTAATGGTTTTTCTCAGAGTGATGGAAAAACATTAACCTCCTAACTTCCTCCTGTAAAGCCCAAAAGTGAAATGGGGTCCTGTACATGAGTGTAAGAGCGTAATGGGACGATGTATCCTCCCATGGTAAATTGAAGGAAAAAAAACTTTCACTGGCACAATTTTAGTCTGGGAATGTTAGTTTTTATCTTCATGTAAATCAACATGTTGAGCATTCACATCCAATACTTAAGTGTTAAGGTGGGGTGAATCCAAACAACAACAACAACAGGAAAGCTCGCTGTTTCCATCATCACAAGGACATTCCACATATGAGGCCTCCAATCAGGACAAGCTGACCTAGTTGGATTTGCAGGGATTCGCTAATTAAACAAATCACAGGGGGACACGGGATGTCAACCAGCATTGGTGGAGAGAGAATGAGAGAATAAATGTAGACGGACCCGGCAGAAGACTGGAGGAGGGCCTATAGGAGATTAGGAGTAAGGAGAGGAGCTCACTGAGCGCTCAGCAGTGTTCACAACACCTCAGAGACAGTTTCACCGCATTATGAAACTGCCCTTAATCGCCCTGAACACCATGGTTCCCACCACGCCTCTGTTCACCGGCGAGGTTTGTCAACACCCATTCACTGAGGAGCAGGGGAGGCTGACTGATCCGTGCAGACAAAGGATTGTCTACCTTAGGTGAGGCGGGCTGCACACATTCCCAGCATAACAAAGGAACTGTGCGTGATGTTATCCCTGAAATCTTCAAAGACAGATCTGCCATATCGCATTACCTAATGCCAATGACAACGGCTTGCACCAAATATTCATCCATTCCTCTGTGATGATGAACGTGGATTTAAAAAAAAAAGGCTCTGTACTCACTGTGCTGAGGGGAGACAGACGACAGCTGAAGAGCCAAGGTGTTCCTCTAGCCGGGGGTTTGTTCTCTTTCTATCTTCTCCCTCCTTTTTCCCTCTCTCTCCTCCCTCCTACGTCTTCCCCCCCCTCTCGCCACAGGAAGATGCTGCCTGGACCACTGCTCGTTGTCGTGGCAACCAGAGCTGGGGAGGGTGATGTTCACGTGACCGGGTCTTGCCGGGTGCTGATTGGTGCGACGCAGTGAAGTGAGGGAGGGGTGGGGTGAGGCGGGGGCAGCCTCCCAGAGATGATGTC
>OMLB01041489.1:1709-13157 GCA_900302555.1 Myripristis jacobus
ACAAAACATGGAATTTTGAAAAGTTTATTCCAGGCAGGGAATTTCTTAAATTCTTGGGATTCATGGAGTAGCATGGATTTTTTTCTTGCCTGAATTAAAACAACAAAAAAAAGCAGCTTGTTATTAACCAAATGTAATATTTATTTCCTATGGAGTTATATTCACTTCCTCCATGGAATAACACAGAATAATAAAATTTAATAAGACCTCTGAATTGGAAGTGGGTTAAACATTACAAACAAACTATAAAGGCGATGGAAATTCCACATTTTAGTTTGGGAAGTCAGGAAATTTTACATCTTTCGCATTGCCTTTAGGTGTTTGGTATTATTACATTTTTATTATTATTACATTAAAATATAAATGCTAGGGCTGAACAATATAGCAATACAATATAAAAGAGTGGACCTACTTTTTGCATAATCATTCTATTTCCACTGAAAATACTTTTCTTTTTTCCTGTGGTCTGTGCCAAAGAAACATGTTTTCTTATTCTTATTATTTCTGATTGTTCATGTGGAGAATACAGTTTATAGGCCAAGGCATCGCTTTATCAACACAACATAAAGTTATTTTGTCACACAGTTTACCTTTATTGAAAAACCGCAGCTCCTTCAGTTTGCGATTTCGATTTTAATTTACTTGCACAGTCATGTTCCTACTATTTCTTTCTTTATTTCTTATTCTGTGTGTTTTTTGGCCCATAACTCCTCCTACAGCTTTTGGTTTAGGCCCACGCAGTGAATTGGGAAAATGTGCGGCTCGATTGGGAGAAGTTTGCTGGGCCATCCGAAATGAATTGGCAAAATTTTGGAAGGCTCCAGGGCGCAGAGCTTTTGACCTGCGTCCACGCACCAAACACGAAAAACGTGCGTCTTGTGGAGAAGAAGCGCTGCGTCCATTTTCAAGGCGCTCCGACTTTCCGTTTTTCCGCAATTCCAGTTTGAAGCCGGAATTTCGGACGCAATACACACTAATGGCGGAATGTTCGGAGTGCCAGAGTGAGTGACATCACGGCTAGAGTGCAGCAGCCCTGGAAAATCGTCTAAAAATTTGGTCTTTTGCTTGCTCTCCTGGCCACAGTTTTCACTCCACATGCACAATTCTTGGTAAAGTAGTAGGAAAACTAGTTTTGCTTTGAAAAATGTAAATACAAAAGCAAAGTAGCTTCAACTTTTTAAACGCTGACACTTAACGAGGCAGGAGTGCCAGCTCTCTCCCTCATAGACTCCCATTATATCTGGAACCCAAAATCTAGGGAGAGAAGGAGAAACACACTTTTTCAACTCGCGAAAAACACAGACATTTTTGGGAGTTGGAAAATACTTTTGACACAGTTTGACACAGAAAGGTAAGCCCAAAGCCTTACCTTTCTCATGATACCTTTTATTTTCTCGGACTTACTGAGGAAAAAGCTTTTGTTTGACCACTACTTTTAGAAGATTCTCTCCCAAGCACCACGGTCACTCATGCTGTGTGCTTTATAGAGCCTCATTTCTGCACACAAGGCCCAATGGCACTGAGGTTAGTGTCTCTGCCTGCAGGAGACCATGGCTCAACTCCCTGCCTGGGCAAGAGCGACAACACTACACAACCTACAAATTGCATAGGGCCGCTTTTCGCAAGGGTGGCAAGCACATTCAAAGTTTCTTCGGAAACTGTACCACGTCTAGTTACTATTACTATACATATCTATGTGGAACTTGCATTGTGTTATGTACTCTTTCCTCATGCTCTGTCTCTCTCCCTCCTTCTCTCTTTCTCCATCTCTCTCTCTCTTTCTACTTCACATGTTCACTTGATAGTCACCTTCAACTTCAAGGTCAAGTTTATTTGCCATAAGCCCCAAAACAAGCAGTAGAGTTTAAACAATTTAAAGTCTTACCTCAAAGGCGTATGCTTTCCCTATCCCATCTGACCCAGCGGTCACCACTGAAAACAGATAGCGGAAAAGGTGGGAGGAAAGTGTTAAAAGCCGTGCGATTCAGGTCCTACAGTTTGCTGCAGTTTCCATTTTAAACACTGGGGTCACTGTGGATCAACGCTCTATTATCTCATCCTCTTCATGAGCTGTCGATAAAATCATTGTGTGTTTGTTTAAAGTAGCTACATAGTGTTCTGACGCAGTGTACCCACAGTAAAACAGGCTGTTCCGCAGCTCTGATAAAAAAAAAAATTTCTGAGATAGAGAACAGACAAGAGACGCCTGTCTGGTTCCTCTCCTACCGCTCTCCCATCTCCTCATGAACCCTGGCCTAATTGTACAGACCATTAGACTCTTTCTTGTTGTAGTTCTTATTCTTCTTTTTAAATAAATTAAATATTTTTTTTAGATGTAAAGATGCAAATTGATGCTGATCCATGCCCACCTGAGTTTTGTTCACAGTGAATTTTAATATAAAAAAGAGGATTTGGTTTTTGGATTGGTTTGCAAGTATAGTTTTTGTAGTTGTTTTAGTTTCAATTTTGTATAACAACCTTGCTAAAGATGTATGAGAATGTTCTAGCTCTGGTGGCTCCTGCTGGCCCTCAAGCTTGAGAGCCACCCAGGGGTAAAATGAAGCATTTGTTAGTGACTTTGTGAACAATAGAGGATCATTTAAAACTGGAAAGCTTTAGCTTAAATAGCCAAGAGGTTTCTGTTCCAGACTCCAGAACACTTGATTTTCCACTATTTCATCCCTTTCATCTTTTATGCTGCTTGAGTTCAATTAACAGAATCCCTTAGCTGCAAAGCACATTTTGATGCACAGCAACAAACTCCCACTGATGGGGCATCAGTGTTGCAGCACTGGAGTGTCATGCACTGAAGGGTATCTGAACACAACATGCACAGGCCACTGTCGATTACCCAGTATATTACATAATACATCATCAAAGATAAAATGTATAACTTTGGGCCTTGAGAATAACACATAAGGGAAGTAAAAATGTGTGTTAGTGTGTGGGTGTGTGTTTGTGTGTAGGGGGTCACATTTAGTAGGTGTTATGTGTTAAAGCATTAGTCTTAACACAAGCATATACACATACTGCACTCAAACACATCCACACCAACAGGCACAGACAAACAAGTAAAGTGGTTTTAATATTGAACTCATGTTTGCTTTGTCCTCATTTAACCCATAAACTGCACAGTGTGACACTACAGGGCCTGTGATGATGAAAGGAGACTATTCTGCAGGTGAAACAAACAATCCAGTTGTCCAGTGGCTTCAAGATCAATGTGGAAGGAAGGGCTTTACCCATCCTCGATACCCTTCATACTCTTCTAATTGCTGTTTTTCCACTGTGCTGGAATGGAATGAAAGCACAGCTTAGTAAAGAAAGGAAAGATTGGGCCAGCATTGTTGGTTTCTTTATGAGGCTGGTTTAGCACTGTGGGAGATTGGACAAGCTTTTCAAAAAATACCAAAAGAGATCTCATAGGGCGATGACACTGCTCTGGGACCTCCAAAGGAAACTTCCACAGTAATTACAGGAAAAGCGTCTGATGGCTGGGCTGAAGCTGACTCTGTACTCTGTACTGCAATTATATTTGGGCTGAAATATGCCGGTATTGCGTATTTGTCTGCCTTACTCAAGTTTGAATCTCTGCACCAGCTGAGTTAGGTGTCCCCTTCCCTCTTTTAACCAACCTGTCATCAACACTGTCCACAAGGAAGGCAAACGAGCTGTGCAGTAAACAGTACTATGCGAGAGCTGTGCAGCTCCTCAAAATTAATATGTAAAAATGCACACGTGTTGCAGAAGGTGTATTCAAGTTGGCTAGTACTGTGAAATAACAAGAAAAAAAATCTAAATTGTGCTCTTAACAACAAGTCACAACTTTGCACAACAGCCATAGAAGTCAAGTTGCTATGAGTCACATAGCTGAGGTACACTGGAGATAAATGGAAAAAGAAGACAGTGTTTAAGATTTAATGCAGTGGGTGTGTAGTTACTGTTAACACTTCATACACAATACCATGTATGCATGATTGCATACTTGCCTGTAGGAACTTGTTATCCACTACCACACTGTTACAACAGAGGCATCAGAACGTTCCACATTTGAAAACAAACTTTATTAACAGCAAGTCTGAACTTGTGAGGCCACACAAACTCAAATCAGGCCTACAATGTTAAACATTAATTTTTGGATCAATGGTTGACAAGTTAGCTCATTCAAATCACTTATTTTTGCTGTTAATTTGCCTACCTACTTTAACCCATATTGCTGATCCCAAGTGAAGCTTTATGTGGATACTAATCCCAGATCAGATTTTGATGTTCATCTAACCTTAACCATACCCTTAACCCTAATCCTAACAGATCTGTTGCCTGACTTAACCTTGACACTAACCTTAACTAACCTTAACAAACAACCAGCTAGGATTGAATCAACACCTTTTTTTTATCTGCCTCAAATCTGTCTAAAGGGCAGCTTCACTCCACACCCATATGGTCATATGCCAATGAACATACACAGACACATACACATACACAGATATGCACACATGCTGAGTGTGAGAGCTCACCTGCCCACTCCCCCATGGAGGTGAAGAAGCTATTGGGCGTTGGGAACCACACTTTGGGATAAAGCATCCTACTGAAGAGCAGCAGTTTCACTCCGTAGTAGAAAAGAACTGCAAAACCAAGAGAAATGAAAAATAGGTCCATGAAATCCATGCCTCACTATGTGTCTGCGTGCCTACAACAACAAACATAAGCCTCTTTGTGTGCTTGGAAGGGAAGTTTTTAGTGCAGTGACTCTCTAAAACTGGAGGATAACACAGAGGGGAAGAGGGTATATCCCTCGTTGAGGACACTCCCATTTCAAACACACACACACACACAGGCACACACACACCCGTGCTGTACACTCACACTTACACACACAAACTGTCCTGCCCTCTCTGTAATGCACACACACACACACACACACACAATTGCATTGCTTTTCAGCTGGTGTGATAACATGTTGAGCAAATACAAAAAGATGGAAGTAAAATAGATAGATAGTTAGTTGCTTTATTAATCCATGCAGGTAAATTTCTTTGCCACAGCAGCAACACGGATGAGATGCATTGTTAAGTCACATGAATTACATGATGAAGCACGGCCACTGAGAATGTCAAAGTGATTCATGGGTCAGAATAATCTACTCTCTATAGACCTTAGCTCAGCTTTTAACACCAAAATTCCCACAAGACTCAGAGCCAAGTTAGCCGACCTGGGTTTGAGCCCCTCCCTATGAGCCTGGCTCCTGGACTTTCTGTCTGCGAGGCCCCAGGTTATGAGGGTGGGCATTAGCCTGAACACCAGCATCCAGCAAGAGTGTGTCCTCAGCCCCCTGCTGTATCCACTGTATATATATGACTGCATTGTTCAACTCCATTGTTACATTTGCTGATAACACAGCTGTACTTGGCTTCATTACAGCAATGACAAGAAGTCCTGAGGTGGCTGACCTGTCAATATGGTGTCAGGATGACTGCCTTACTCTGAATGACAGCAAAACCAAGGAGCTGACTGTGGACTTCAGCAGGGAATAGGAGAAGTAACAGGTGAAGCACACTCCTTTGAAGATTAATGACTCTGCAGTGGAGAGGGTTCGGCTGAGCACGTCATTGGCACAGCATTACCCTCTCTGCAGAACCTGCACATTAAAGGGGGGAATAGTCAAGGCGACAGAGATCCTGCAGGGCAATTCTCACCCCTGTAACGGCCTGTTTCAGTGGCTGGGGTCTGGCAAGCACCTCCATTTTCTAAAGTCCATAACAGAGAGACTGAGGAAGAATTTCATACCCTGGGCCAATAAAGGTGTCAATGCTGAGCTTGTCAAACACCTGTTGGCACCATGGTCCACCCTAACATCCTCTTGTCAGTACAACATTTACTGCAACAGGTTCTCTTTTGCATGACTACTCCCATTAGTATAACTGGTAATACATATTTATCTGTGCTCTTTTGTACAATGGTCATAATTATATTATTTGCTATAGCCTTTCAGCATATAAGTACAGTTCCCATAAGGTTCATCTCTTTGCACATTTATTATACAGCACTTTATTGTATCCTCTCAAATTGGTATTTTATTCAATTGCTCTACGGGCAATTTCTTTCTGACCACCTGGTGTATGTGTGTATTGATATCTATATATCTAAGTAATGTATATGAGAAGTAGAAGAGTATATGTGCAGCCTATAAGTAACTAAACATGAAAAAAAAGGATACATTGTGAGATTTTTCCCCCTCACAATTGTGACTTAATATCTCACACCTGTAATATTCATAATAGTGAGAAAAAGTCAGACATAAGTGCGAATTAATAGGTCAGAATTGTGAGATTTTTTTTTTTTTTTATCTCAGTTGTGAGATATGAAGTAAGAATTTCTTCTTCACTTCTTGTCACAACTGTGAGAAGCCAGAATTGTGGGAAAAATAAAAAATAAAAACCTCAGAATTGTGAGATTATGAAAAAAAAATCTGACAACTGTGAGATATTGGCCAGCATTGTGAGAGAAAAGGCCAGACTTGTGAGAAATTAAGTTTCAATTGTGAGAAAAAAAAACTCACAATGTAGACATTTAAAAAAAATAATCATGTGGGGCCTCCACATCCAAACAAGGTTGTAGAAATTAAAATAACTAACGAGAAAAAAGAGCTAGGCCTTATGTATGCCATAACATCCAGTTTAGACACTAGAGAGAAACTGACTGACTGCTCGAAATGGACAAATAATTTGAAAACCGGACAAACAGGCGGTGGAAAACGAGGCGCTTGGCATTCCTGGTTATGCTGCTGTGTGGAAGCGGAGTGCCTCCTCCCTGTCCTGCTGCACAGCCAGGCCGCCGAGAGCCATTCATTCAGGACGCCCGTGCAGTAACCAGCTACATCATCAGCGCGCGCCTGCTGGGTTGCTCGCGCCATTCCTACAAGCGTGTATTTCTTTTGGCAGCGCTATAACTGCTAGCAGCCACCGTCAAAAGCAGTTTGTGTTTTTTCTGCCGTCATTCTTTTAGGTGAGTCCCATCTTTCTCATGCGCATAATTTCCTTAACTCTCGGATGAAGACGTTATTCAGCATCACTGACATTATCGGCCCTTCGTTTTCATTGAATAACATTAGCTCGCCATGTAGCAAGAACTTAGCTTCGATGCTTGGGGTGTGCGCGATTTACAACACGGTGTCGTCCGTGTGAGCGTTGGGCGGGTGGATATGTGTTGTACCAGTGTCTGACTGGTAAAGAGAGTACCAACCAAGCTGCCTTTACATGACAGCGAACATATTAAAGGAGCAGGAGCTCCAGTGAGAAGCAAAATAAGCCCCTCGTATCTTTCTCATCATTGCTCCTCCCGGGCCCCATGTAATCAAAGTTGTTTTGGTACACTCCTAAGGCTAAAACGAACCATACACTCCAGAAACACGTTTTCTCTGCAGACGTGATTGTGCCATGATGTTAAACTGTTTCATCAGATCAGTGCTATTTGAAATAAGGCCACGAATACGTACACAGCGTAGAAAGCCCAGTTTTGGGAGAGTTTTCCCCCAAAACACTGTCAGCTACATCGTAACATAATAGTTTGTGAAGCTACAAGCATCTAGCTGCTATAGGTAGCTGGGAAAGTTATGCTAGCTAACTTGCTCACCGAGCCAGGGTTTGACAGCTAGCTGCTTTTACCGACTGGGTGACCATAGCTCCGTGGTGGCTGTCTTTAACAAGGCCGTGGGATCTGTAAAACTACGAAACAGCTGCTTTTATCGTGTATTACAACCAGCTGGCCATTTATGTAACATGGATAACATCATGAGTAGACTACAGGACTACAGACCACAGGAATGCAACAATAATACTGTATTGTTGCTGTAAGTTGGCCTGCTAGCTGTCATGAAGTCTGTAAGGAGGAAGATTGTATTAATTACCTATTGGTAAATGTGATGCACGATGGTGTAAACAATCAACAAGCAAATGTCCTACTGAGAATTTTCATCATTCAAGGCCTGACTGTAGCTATACATTTCTGATGATGTGAGAGGGTAGGGCACAGCAGCCATTTCACATGAAGTTGGAGGTAATCACAGGTATTACTAATGACATTATAATTAAGGATCGATTCCATTTAGATCTAACATAGCCAGGGTTGTGGTATTATTCATGCTGGTTCACTGGAAAGACACTTGAAAGTAACAGAACCTTAATCAATATCATCAGTAACACTGTGTTTGTCCACTGTTTAATGACTGTCGTGAAAAA
Organism: Myripristis jacobus; assembly: GCA_900302555.1. NCBI lineage: Eukaryota > Metazoa > Chordata > Actinopteri > Holocentriformes > Holocentridae > Myripristis > Myripristis jacobus. The sequence goes on from OMLB01041489.1 coordinate 9,947, forward strand.
GGTCTGTTAATGCTCTTTTACCCATAGCAGTTGCCAGTAACTACTCAGCTCCACCTTAAGTCAGTGCCCAGAGGCAAAAACACAAAGCCAGTTCTCTCACCTAACAATTATTCATATCAGATAAAATGGACTATTTATTGGTGAAACGCCAAAGTCAGCAATCAGCAATGGTCAAGCCAAACAGAGGAGACTTTCAACCAAGGCAGAAAACTATCTATTCACTATTCAAACTATTCACAGTGTCTTGGTCCTAATCTAGGTATGTGGGTGTCTGTGCAGAAGTCAAATTCAGATATTCAGTGTGGGACTGGGCAGTATGTCAGTTGCATATTGGTATTGTTACATGAGACTAGATATATTGGACATTACAATTTGGCAATATGGTGTAAATATTGTCTTGGCTCTTCTTGTCTTTGGTTTTTAATGCTGCATTACAGCAAAGGGGTGCAACTGTATGAATTTATTAGCCTGCACTGTTCTCGCTGCTCTGTTATTTGCCTCTACCAAGTTGGTCATCATAGCCACATTTCTAATGATTGTTTATTAAAAAGCTCTTGGTGGTAAATATTGTATGATTGCATATATATCTTAAGAAAACAGTATCGTCTCATTATTAGCATTAAGGTATTTGGTCAAAGATGTGATGATTTTGTCCATATCACCCAGCCCTTTACTAGTTGTAATGCTAATTTGTCACCTTAATCAGAACAGTTAAGCTTACAATGTATAGCTAATGAAAAATTACGATGTAATTGTTGCTGCAGGTGGTATGAGTTTAGTGATGTTGACCTGCACTGACAGTAACTGTTGTTTGGGTCCTGAAATTTCCCCCCAGGTAAAATTAGAAACTCTTATAGATGGAAGTGATGGGAGTGGCTTGACCATGAGGGGTAGCAGGGCATTTTTTAGATTGTTTGACAGGAGCGTGGCTCGGTTCAAGGTGTTGCTGGCTAAGGAGCTTTTCAGCACTACATTTTCCCAGAGGTTAGCACTGCTTGCATTGTGACAACTTTGTCGTTCTCAGTATACGTACAAAACATGAGACGTCAGAGATTTTATTATATGCTAAGAAGTTCCCAGATTGGTTGGATTAACTGTATGCTTTCAGCATTACTGACAAAACGCTTGTTCACTTTAATGAGTAGAAATTCTGAACCATTGCTGTATTAGTATAAACCACTGTTGTTATCAAAGACAAATATAATGTAAAAATTAAAACAAAATAACAAATGACCATTCATATCCACCCTTGAGAAAATTTTATTAAAAGAAGATGTTTTTGATTATTCAGTCATGCATTTAGCAAATCACAACAGCAGTGGATCTTCTCCATTTTGACAGTCGACTACCAGATGTGAATGTTTATCAAATCTACATTTAAAGAGCTGCTGCAGTAAATGTCCTTTTGATGAGTCCGTTTTGCTTTTTGTTCAGTTAGGTTTTTGCATAATTTCACCGGCCAATTGCAGCAACATTAAGGAAATAAACTATACTTGGTTTCCTTGTAACACTCCGTCCCTAATTTACATCAGAAAGTTTTCCCTTGACATGCTTAAATGTCCCTCTTAGCTTTGCAGTCTATTTTATGTTCAAAGGAAGGAATCAGTCATAATTTTGATCATTTTTTTTAATATTGTGATCTGTGTGGACTGTACAGCCTCTGCAAAGTCAGTGTATTTGCTCCAGTGAAGCCCACCAAAGTCAGTGCAAACTGGGCTCAAGTGACACTTTGTGGCAACGATGCTCTGTCTCCTAGGAGGCGTAATTATGGGAACTCTTGCAGAGGTCGCTGCCTCTGCTTTGGGTTGGATGATATGTCGCTGCCGCTCACCGTCAGTGATTGCCGATATATTTTGCAGGGGGTGCAGTGGGTGTGGAGCAAAATTCAGGAAGGCTAGCGGTTGAGATTGTCACTAAAATGAGAATAGCTGGTCCACCTTGAAGGTCAGTCGACTTTAAGTGAGCCTGGTTGGGTTACCTTACTCATTGCCGCTTGTGGCTATATTTCCACATAAGGTTTGCCCAAGTTGTGTGTTTATTTGTTATTTTAATTCTTTTTTTTTCTCTTGCTTGTATTATTTATCTTACGCACTGTTTTTGGTTTGTTATAATTTTTACAGCACTTGGGTTGACAGCTGTCATTTTAACTGTACTCTATAAATAAATATGATTTGACTTAACTATCTCTCCCACTGATGTGTAGCCCTCACATTAACAGCATCCTGTGGCTTGCAAGGTGTTGTTGAGCTGGACAAGGAAAGAGTGAAGCTAATGTTCAGGGAGTGTAGCCTCCTCCTCACCTCAGTAACTTTCTTTCTTTAATGAGAGCTTGCAGCTCTCTCACATGAAATCTTGCTTCATCCCTCATTCTAACGCCACAACTGTTTGGACTCTTTCCAGTTCCAGATAACTCAAAGTAGCCTGCGTGACAAGTCTTGAAAATCATTCTTCATCAGGTGCTGTGATCTGGTGCAGTTGTTATAGTTGGGGCCCATCCAGCGTAAATACTCACTGAAAAGATTCTTGTCACATCTTGTTGTTGTTGTTGTTGTTGTTTTTGTGGTTTTCTTTTTTTCATTTTGGCTTTATTTGACAGTCACAGTAGAGAGGGAAACAGCAAAGGCAGTGTAGAGAGAGAGGCTGAGAGGGGATGATATGCAGTAAATGGCCTGATTCGGTTTTGAACCCAGGATGCTACAATCAGGACTCAGCCTAAACAAGTGGTATGTGCTTTTATCTGGTGAGCCACTGGGGCGCCCTTGTGACATCTTGTTTATTTGCCATGATCTGTCACGCTTTTTCTGTCACGTTGATGAGCTGCAGGTTTTTGACACGTCTCAGTGAATTGTGTCCCAGATAGCATTTGCCAGTGTCGTGCACTTTTTGGCTTTCTCATCTATGTTTGGTCAAGGTGTACATTTTTCAGTTTAAGCTGAGAAGACCATATAGAGGAAGTCAGGACATGGTCTTGTGGTTGATTACTTTGTAAGCTGGTGTCTTTCCTGCAGCATAATGTATTGGAAAAAACTTCCTCTAACTTTTGTGGCATCTGTAATCAGGTGACATCTACAGATTCCTGGCCACTGTGTGTGACAAAAACAGCCTTGTAGTCTGCCTGCGCAATAAATTTCCCAGTTAGTACAATAAAGTGATTGATTGGTCATATTTTTTTAGGGCCATGTAGTGAGATTATAGAAGCCTTATGTCTGCA
>OMLB01041498.1:1424-12492 GCA_900302555.1 Myripristis jacobus
ATCTCAGTGGCACAGAAATAAAACCTGGGAACGGGTTTCTGCAGTTTGAGCTGAAATTGATTACGTCTGTTAATCTCTAAAGTCAGGTTTTGGAGCCTTTTACGCACACGGTGTAACGGTTTTCAAACGAATACCACAGCATATTATAGTGACGCCACAGGAGGTAAAAATACCCTGAAGTATGTGACTTTAAACTCACTTTTGAGTACCTAAAGTCCCATTAGGGATGATATAATTGTTATATTTCTGGATGTTTTACGCGGGGAAACAGCAGACGCGTCCTTAGCGCACCGTGAGTCCAACACCAGCCGTGCCAAGCTGCTTCGTTTTTGCCTTTTTATTTGCTTCATGGTGCTCTGTCTCGCTGAATGCCTTGTGAACAGGAACTGCCATTTCCTGAGAGAAGGGGGACATTTAAACCCATTCTCCAAACACTGGGCTGGCCACTTGAGGCAAGCTGTCCCTGTCAGTGCCCGTGTCAGAAGTCATTGTGCGTCTCAAATGTGGCTCTTGTGCTGCGGGACAAAGAGCAGCGTCCACTTCAAACGGCTGTAATGAAAGCTAATGACTATTAGATAGAGTAGAAGGGCCCTGGCCTCTGCAAATAAAATGCAAAGGAGGATTTTTTTTTTTAACAATTGCCTACCCTAAAACGTGGCGTTGGTCAAATGAACTGCACTCTGCCATTGGAGCAGTGGAGGTTATTGCTCTCCATGAGAACTTTCACACCTTCTCAGGGCTGCATTACAATCTGAGATGGAGAGCAACAATGGTGTCTGCCCAGGACTCATGCGACCCAAAGCAGCCAGTGTAGGAAATGGTTTGGAGTTCAAAAACTGGAACTTTCAGGCTGGAGAAATACATTTTAGAGATGTATTACTTTGTAGGCCATCAGGTGGAAATGAGTTGTACAACCTGAAACATCTGCTGCTGCTTTTTGTCCAAATAAAGTGTAATTAAAGTTTTGTTTGATGGATTGAGCACCAGCTGAAACCGGTTGTACCCAAACACTTTTAAGACTTAAGTGTATTCATTATATCATGTTACATATGACTGATGGATGATTGGTTTTGTTTCATGTCCTGTTGGTGTCCAGGCCACATGGCTTGACAGACACATATGCTCATCGTGTTTCAGTTTATGTATAAAATACATCACCGAGCAAGGTATCAACCAAAAAAATAATATGTTTCATGATAATGGAAGTCAAAGAAAATACTCGAGATGCTTTTGTCTTCACTATCCTGGTGCCAGCTCTTGACAATGTTTGGCATCAGGTTTACTTGCCTATATGACTATTTTCACCTGACTTGTTGTATTTGTTGTGTGTAAAGTGACTCTGATTTCAATAAAGCAATAAGAGCTGATTACTAAGAGATGAGACCTGCGTTTCATAAAGAGCCTCTGTGTTACAGACCCTGGAGGGAGACTTAGTCGCCCCTTGCCAATGCTGGCATGTTTTCAGGGGGTTAAGGTGGCTTGTGCTAATTGGGACGATGAGCCCAGTGACCCCAACCCCCACCAGCCCCTCCTTCTCCAGGTTTTCCCAGGCCTCTGACTGCTTCTCTCTGTCCCTCAATGGGATTACGTTAGACTGTGGAGAGAGAAGAGAAGGGGGAGCTCTGATTCCTGGCTGATCACATCAGAGACGGCTCTCTGGGGTTTTACGCAAACTCTGCTCCCTCAGCAGCGCCTCAGCCCTAATCAGCCCGACCAGGGACACCAGGAGAGAGCAGGCAGGGGGTGGCGGACAAGAGACAGAGAAAGAGATCAGCTCTGTTACTGTTTATTAAACCGCTCCCTTTGATACTGTCACCAGTCGTCCTGTCCCTCTTACAGCACCTCTGCTGCCCTTTACAGTTTGGATGTGGAGTGTTTGATGAGTTAATTCTGCCAGCAGTTAGGAAAGGAAGAGAATTAATGATGCTAACATTTACATTTAATAAAATGATTAAAACAGTTGCACAAGCCTGAATCTCCTCCAGTATAGGCAGTACCTAAAGTCGCAATCAGTAAAGCGTGCAAACGTCAAAGCCACAGAGAAATAATCTGCCTCTCTCTTAATTGTAGTCTGACAGGTTACATCTTTCTCTTCCTCATTTTTTTAAAAAATCTCTTTCTATTCAACTTATTGGAGTTCTGTTAGCCATGTAAAGGGGTTACTTGTTGCACATGAATTTGTGGGACATAGTTGAAAAAGATTTTTGCCTGGTGAAATTGTTGGTGGCTCAGCACAAATGATCAGTATTCGACAGCACTAGACGTGAGGTTAAAATACCTTTAGGGCTCCTCTCAGCTGATTTTCCGTGGTCCTGACTGTCAGGGGGTGGCAGACAAGAAATCAGCACCATCCCCAGTCGTTTTCTCCCCCATATCAGCACAGAAAACTGTTATCCTCTCTGCCTCAGTCTCCTTCCATGCAGGGTCTGTATTAACTCCAGAAAACTGCTTATCAAAGACAAGGGTTACATCTTCATTTGCCCCTTGATTCATGGCTGTAATCATCCTGTCTACCTGTTTTATCTAACTTTAAGTAATAAGAAGGAGGTTGGAAGGGGATGCCAACTCCCTTGACAATACATGTAGTGTAATAACTTATTACAAAGAGGTTTTAGGATTAAAGAGAGGGAAAACAGTGTCCTATGTTCCCACCATCCCCCCTCTGTTAAATTGCCTATAGGGCAAGCGTTTCAGGTTGACCTCCCCAATTAGCTGCTCTGATGGACTCAATTGCTACATCCCAATCCTTTATATACGCTGTCTTCTCCTCTGTTTTATCCTGTATGTCTGCCAGGCAGGCATCACTGGACAGCATGAGTCCCTTTCCGCCTGGAAGGGAGACATCATGTTTCAAAAGAGCCCCCCCTCCTCTTCTGCAGCGCTCACCAAGCGGAGACAGGACACCTGCCGGCGGTGGGTGGGCATTTGGGAGCCTTGTCCATTGAGGAGCAGTGAGAACAGGCGTATTGACCATTTAAACAGATTAAGCAGTGAGACCCAGCTCCCTAGACCCCGAGACAGACTGACCCCTACCACCCCCGGCTATAGATATCCCAGCTAATCCCCAAGGTAGTTATTTATTTGCTTAGCTTAATCAGAGGGGGACCCAGGTCTGTCCCAGGCTTCAAGCATAAACTGATCAAACCCTGGAGGAAATGTCTTGCCATGTCTCCCTAATCGAGCCAGTGCAGAGAGCAGACGGGACCCTGTGTGAGAACCGAGGGACCTGCTGTAGATTGGGATGTGTCACCGCAGAGTCAAGTTACTCTGGTGACCTGAATCGTTCAGTTTCTGTGATTTTCAAAGGCCTGTATTCACACAACAGGCACTTTATTACTTATGCGGCACAGCATGAGTGGTCTTTGTGACTTTTGGATGCACATTGTATTCCTTTGTATACATATCTTATAGTTTGTTTGAAAATGACTAACAACATCCAGCATAGGCTCGTGAATTTGCACTTGCAAAATCAGATATCTGTGTTTGTATTAATTTCTATCAACCGTTTTCCAGGTAACAACAATCAAAAAGATCATTGGTAGCCTAAGGCAATGTGACTTTTGTAGCAAAATTTGGGATTTGGATTCAGAAAGTATGTTATGGAAGGCAACATATACAGTGACCTTTGTTTTTTCTCAGGAGTGGCATTTATATATTTTTTTTGCAAATAAACTCTTCATTTTGAATTAAGTAGTTGGTAGTTCTACACCATAAACTGGAATATAGTCAGTCCAAAAATAGTTTGAAATTAAGTGATTCACATGTTTATTGTGGGAACCATCCTCCCAACATAGCATAGGATTAACAATGATTACAAAATGTTTTCTAAAGAGTTTTGTGTTGAATGTGTAAATGAATATAGGATATCAAATAGATTTCTAGCCTTGCCACAAACAAGATCTCAGCTTCACCTTCTGACATCCTGATACACTCAGAGGCTCAAGACAAATTAATGAACATAGGACAAGTTGCAGATAGTGTTAGAAAATATATTTCTAAATATTTCATTCAAATATACAAAAAATAGTACAAAGTGAACTCTTGAAAGAGCAATGACTGTAAAAAAATTAAATATATAGCTATACATCTATTAAATATTGAGAGGCCCGGGCCTCTTTTCTCAGCAGTATATACAAATGTCTTTTCAAAAGTCCAGTGTGTTTGGTCAACAGTGGTCAATGGACCCATCAGACACGTCGATATCCACATCTGACGAGTCGGAGAACTCATCTTCATCACCTTCATCTCCGTGGCCTTGGGAACCGGGGCTCTTCGGCGGGGCGGCCAGGCCGAGTTTGGCAAGCTTGGCCTGCTGCTGCTCCAGACTCTGCTTGCGCCACTTGATGCGCCGGTTCTGGAACCAGACTTTGACCTGGAGATGGAAAAAAGCAGTGAAGAGGCACGTTAAAATCAGAAACAAGTTTAAAATACTGTCTTTGTACCAAAATAGCAATGAAGGGTTGAAATAAAAAGAACGGAAATTAAGAAATGTGTTCAATTAGACAATGTCGTGTCCTGGGAGGTGCTCATGTAGAACCACGTCCCAAATGGAGCTTTGAATTATTATCTATAAGTTTTTGTCTGTACCTGAGCTTCTGTCAGCTGCAGAGCGGAGGCCAGGAGGAACCTCTCGGATCCCACCATGTACTGTTGGCGTGCGAACTCCTTCTCCAGCCGGGACAGCTGCTCGTTGGTGAAGCTGGTGCGCATCCGCTTCGACTTTCCGCCCTTTGTTTTGAACGAATGGACGCTGACTTTAGAATCTGTGAAGAGAAGACGACGAGACTAAGTACAGCGCCACAGAAGAGAAATTGCAGTTGACACTCATTTTACACGGGAACTTGCTGACTTAAGAAAAGAACTGAACCGTTACCTTGTGCGTAAAATGCTCCGCGACACGATGATTGATAGGGGAAAGGCGGGCAGCAGTAGACAGAATATCCAGGTTGCGTGTGGGCTGCTGAATGCAGCATACCCGGCGAGTAGAGGTAAGATGGTGGTGGTATCGATACGCCTATCTGCCCGGTGAACGGGAGCAGTGGGGCTACCGGTTGGTATTTTACTCCACATTGAGCAGGACTCGTCCGGTCGCTGCTCGTGTCCTCTGGCTTGGCGAGCAAAGCATCAATCGTGAAAGATTTTCCACTGGGAGGCTTCGTTGACGCTGCGCACTGGCTTCCAGGGTACTGTGGATACAGGGAAGCTGGTGCGTAATTACGCACGGGATATCCACAAGATCCGGTTGGTCTGTTCGGTGCCTGCATTGTGCCAGACGTAAATTCGCAAGAGACAAAATAAGATCACGCTGGTTCTCAAAAAGCAAGCTGTTTCTCCAAGTGCGGCGAGGAAGTGAATGCTGGCCCTCTGCGGAGATGCCCTACTTATACTGTGGCCGGACACAGAGGTGTCAACAGCCCCCCAGTGATCCTTTGTCTTTCTAAGTAGCAGATGAGAGAAACGAACATCCCGACAACGTATCCAATTAATTGATGGACTAGTACAAGCTGGGATTGTCAAACATCCTAACCCTTTGAATGACAAGGCTTTTGAAGAGTTGCGGGGGTGGGGAGCTGGGAGATTTAGTGGCCTACAAATTCTTGCATGGATCTTAACTCCAAATGTAATCATTACCGCTGGGAAAGCCTTGATGTTACCAAATCATCTTATTTGGGCCCTTTTAAGTCGAAGCTGGCCGGCAGATGCTTTAAGCAGCGTAACATGTTGAGGCCGGTCTCAGTCCCCAAAGTTTAAGGCAGACATAGATGTTGCAATGTTTATTTCCTCTTTATTAATATATGAGGGAAATGTGTTTTATATGAGGGAAATAAGTTTTAGTTTGCATTTATTTGCAATCAATCTTCCAGTTGAGAGATACTGAAGTCTCAACCAGCTGTAAATCAAGAATCACTCCTGTATGTAAACAGACTATAATCTTTCTCCTGTGTAAAATGAATGCGCTCTTTTCCCAGAGTGTGTCTTTTAACAGGAGCGGTGTCGCTCTTAAAATTGGAGCAATTGCTGCGCCTAACGGAGGCGTCAGATTCAGCGGCTTGGGTGTGATGACAAAGTGGTGCTGCTGGTTTTACCAAGTGCAGCTGCAATAATCCCAGTCACTGCGTTAATCCAAAAGTTGATCCCATCCTTTGAATGTATTACTCTGACGACTACAGGCCTCAGCTCTTATAATTTCTTTAAAATTATAACTACAGAATGTATGGGGAATTAATATTGAACGCAGTGCTCATAACTGCAAGTTCATCAAAACTGCTATTTCTATCACCCCATTCGTGTGTGTGTGTGTGTGTTGGTTAATGGCACATCTATTCCTCAGGTGTGTTGTGCACTTTCTTACAGCCAGTGAGTCACTTCCCCATGCACAAGTTGCGCTTTGAAAACCGATTGTGAATCTGAAACTGAATTATTTTTTGCGCAGGAAATCAGGAGGCATTTTTCCTTTATCGGCTCCTGGTCGGAGGCTTAAAAGCAGCAGATGAAACGCTGCGCGGCGTCGTTAAAGGAAGTGATTTGCTTTCTTACACTACTTGAGGACAAAAGCATTCTCTCTTTCAACTTAGATTATTGCCAGCTCTGCAAACTTTCCGAGCTCATTTCCATCATTTGGAAGTGGCGGAGAGCGTCTCCTGGGCCTTAAGTAACTGTCAAAATACATTTAAACACCGAAGCGAACCGCTTATTCCCTTTGACCTCGGAGCGTTTTATTTATTCTCCCTAGCTAACACTAGAATGTCTAATGAAGAGGGCAAACACGGGGTTTCTCGACTTGGTCTGAACAATAAGGATGCTGCTGTTGCCTCACCGACTGGACCACCCACCCCAAGAGCGGTGTTTGTTGTCGTGCTCTGCCAAAAAATCCCCCTTAACAAGTTAATTCATCTCGAATTCACTCATAAAATTTTATTTTTCTTAAAAGACAGGAAAGGGGAAAATGCTTTTATTCATCTGTTGCCTGTTTTTGTCTCTAAAGCTCATGAGCATCATTTTTTTTAAAAAAGAATATTAATGAATCACAGTGGAGTTATGTGGAATTTTTTCTTAGTATTGTTGCAGAGCTCAGCCATGCTCTGCATACCTGATACTTCTCCTTTAAGTCCTGAAAAAAGTGAAACTGTAATGCTTCTCGTTTGCATATTACTCCCTCTCATGTTTGGAAAAGCTATCTCAATCCTGAACATGAGACTAAGTGAAATTGTTAAAATGGACACTGTTTGCATTTCACAGCTTGTGGCAAAGGCTGAGAGGGAAATCAATCATATTCCTGTTTCAGTGCCCTAACCCGCACCCCCCATCCTGCCTGCACATCTGGATATCTTAATGACTTGTCCCAGTCTTGCATTTGCTTTTTGATATGATGCAAAAACTGAAACCACAAAAAAAAAACTTCATCTCCTGGTTCCCTAATGATGGACCTGTGGTGCTGCTGGCAGAGAAGTCAGCATGTCCTCTCTTGCTCTTGTGTATTGGAGCCAGACAAGGAATACACTGACCATTGTCCCTCTAGCTGTCTTTTCATAGTCATGGCCTGAGAGGAGAAAGAGGCTGAAGGGTTGTTCTGTAATAGCTCTAAGGGCCGTCCTCTCCAAATGAAGCTCCCGTCAAAAGCCCTGAAACTCCTTGGCTATCGACCCTTTCTTTCAGTCACTGCTGGGATCTGGGCTGGATGGATTTGTACATCACGGTCGAATGCTTGGTATTAATTTGAACTTACATCTCCAGAAAGGCCAAGCTGCCACCAGTAGACCGCCGTTTTCATTTTAACATTGAAAATATCCCTTAACAAAGCCCCCCTGTGACATTACCAAGATCTACTCTCAGTACAAACCAAATTTGTTAGAGGTTCAAAATCATGACAGGAAACTAATTACATGTATCTGCTTATTTCCATATGTATTTCCATATTTAGATCTCTTTAACTCCAAAAATCCATGTTGTTTTTCCATTTCAGTCTATAAACCTTAACTTGGTAAAGATTTTTCGTATGTGACTGATAATGATGGGTGTATGAATATTTCCAGAAGTAATTACATAATCTTTCCAAATATCTAGGGAGGCAAAATACAGCACATGCTGCATTATAAGATCAACATAATATAATAAATGTTCAAGCAGCTCTGAGAAATGCCATTTAATGTGCTGTTGGATATAATACAAACATAATATCATACAAACAATAACCAAATTCCAACTTCTGTCATGCAGACTCGTTTATATTAACATTTCACCAGTGATGCTGTGGTAACTATAAGAACAATGTATAACTACATAGCTATAACTTCTGGTTGGTGATCATCATCAGGTGTACAACCACTAATAGTAAGAAAAGTGGATTATGTTTTCACAAAAAGTCAACTTCTTGCTTTAAAAGGCCTTGTCCTCTTGTAACTTAAATCAGTTTGAGCCTCATATATCCAGTGAAAGAGGTTTATGTCACCATGCAAGGCTTGGTAAACTCTATTCTGCAAATACAGAGGAGTTACCCCTCTGTGCATCTCCACATGTAATCTGTTAAACATTTAGCTGAAAGTTTTTGTCCTTATCTAGAGCAAACTAGTGAGCACGTCAGCTGAATGAGCTTTAATTCCTAAATCACCAGCACAACAAGCAACAGGGAGGGCGAGGATCAAAGTCACGGCGTCCAGACAATGGAGGCAGCAAATTTTTGCTGCAGCCCAAGAATGATGTTATATGACAGAGAGGTGGGAGGTGGAGAAAATAAGAGCCAGGTAGAGAGGACGTGTCCTGTCTCGGAGAAACCCCTGTGCCCTAGTTCACACATAATTGAATGAAACAAAAGCATGGAGAAACACCGTCATCATTATTATTATTGAAGTGAAAAGGGATAGTTTTGTCACCTGCTCGACACATTTAACAGGCACTGTAATCTCTGCCTTTCCTGTCCACACACATCAATCACTAATGAGTTTATGAAGCCATTTACAGAATGATACAGAACGGCCTGCCTCTGTCACCTTGCTGCTGGGACTGTAGCTCATTATGCCGCAACAATGAGGGACCTGTCGGGCCTTGGCCCTAACCTTGACTATGAATAGGAGTCCAGTGAAAGGCCAGGTATGTCCTGTCTGGCTCCAATACACATCCAGGCTCAGCTGTGGCTCTTATACGAACCTGGGCAGCGCTGTGTCTTCATTCTGCGCCGTCACAGTGAGCCGGCATCAGCTTAGACAGGCTGTGCATCTGAAACGGCTTAACAAACAACATAACAACACAATAATTGATTTTTAAATGGAAGCTGTTCCAGTTTTTGAAGGTTTCTGAGGATTTTTCGCCTCCCTGCCTCTGTTTTCAGTCTTTGAGGTGCAGCGCATGCAGACACTTTGTGAAAACATGTATGAAAATAATCTCAAGAACTTGAGCCTCTTGAGGTTTCTGACAAGTTGCCGTAGAAGCCCAGCCGTTTCAACAGTTTAAAGTGTGTTGCTTATAAATTATACACTCAGAAAGTATGCATTTGTATTCTGTAGGAGTATTTAATTTATAATATACCCTAAAGTATACATTTGTATGTGTGTGCATGGTGGATCTTCTGCACATTTGCATACAAGAGTAAGATTTTCAAACACCTGAAACAACTTTTTAATGGCTCAAGTTCCCACAGGGCTACTGATCAGAAGTATGGAGGTGAAATTTTCCTGGAAATCCTGTAGAATAAATGTTTACATTACAAAGAACTAAACAGAATTCATTTGACTGAAATAGAGAGAAATCATCATCATCACAAGTGTTATCGCAGTGCCTTTGGGCAAGACACTGCGACCCATGTCCAGTCACTGTAAGTCACTCTGATTCATAACCCTAACAGCATCGGCTGAATGGCTAAAATGTAAAACAGAGTGGCTAATTGCAGCAGTGAAAACTGGCCCTCATGCATGTCACTATGCAAATAGTGTGTGTGTTTTTCTATTTGCATGCGTGGCAGCAATAGCAGGAGCTGAGTCCCAGCAGCCTGATTAGCATTGACACCAGCGCTGTGAATTGCTACTGTACGAGCTGCTCTCACTCCAGGCTAATGGTGGGCATTTAGCTTGGAAAGTCCCAGAGGACGCTCCATCCACTCATAGTGCCGTCCAGGTCATTATCAACTTAATGAGGGATTAACTTTCTCTCTGAGCAGTATCTGCTGACTGACATGGCTGTTTCGTCCTGGGAACAGGGCCGTGTGTGTATTCGGCCTGTCTGACACTCGCATACAGATCACTGCTGTGGAAAGTATGCAAAAGTGTGCGATATCTGCAGCTATACTCCTGAAAGAAAAAAAACAACAACTCACAAAACAACCAGGGTTGCTTCTGTTTGGCAAATACAGTTTATACTCAAAGAATTTAATGTTGTCATTTGGTGCAGAAAATGTCAAATAAATAATTTCAGATGGACAAACAAGACCTGCAGCTTTGAAAGCGTAATATTGTACACCAACAGGTGCAGTTTTGATATAATGCAACAGAGTAATCCCATATTTATGCCTCCGTAAATCAAGACTATGCTGATTCAGGCTCTTGTGTATATGCTGCGGCTTCACAGGTGCTCGTGTTACTTGAAACTAGATCCTGAATTGTGTCTTTGATAATGAGGGTGATTAAGGAAAGTGCTGTGTCCCAGATGTCTTACTTATAATATACATCTTCCCTACAGACCAGCAGACTCACTGAAACAGCTCTCCTGCTCAGTACACTGAACTGAATCCTCCTCTACTAAAACAAGCAAAGGCCTATTTAAGACATGAACATTTGCATGAACATTTTAGGTGCACACAAATATTTGATTTTCAAGTCTTTACATCCATTTTGAAAAAGGATTCGCCCTGAAATGCAGTCTCACTTTGAAAATGAAACTCATTTTTTTACAGAACCACGCAGGCCCCGCGGCTTCGAGACTTGCGCCCCTTATAATTGTTTTCTCGACGAGTGCATAAAATGCAAATGCAATGTAGACATTTCACAACTCTGCTGATCTGCGAAGCCACTAGCCTACACGAAACCCATCATAGCATGTAAGAGGCAGCGTGCCTTTTTTTTTTTTTTTTTTTTTTTTA
>OMLB01041535.1:17819-27863 GCA_900302555.1 Myripristis jacobus
GCCCCGCCCCTCGCGGTCCCCCAGGTAAACCAGAGACGCCCAGGGCACACCCTGGCTAGGAAAGGCCCAGGATCGCCTTACGGCCTAGCTGAAAAGGGCCCTTTTTAAAACAGCAAGTACATCACAACCCCACTTTGAACAAAGAGCCAGAGGAGTCGAGGGACCAGACCCCCTTTCAGGGCTTTGTCTGTCTGCCTGCTCTGAGCTCGGAGCCAGACAGAGGCTTGGACCGCTCTCAGGTGCTCTGAGACTTGAAGAACATCACCGATAAACAAGTGAGGAAGTCATAAAACCAAGGTTTCATGTTTTATCATTTGTCCAGTTAGCCAAACTAAGAAAAAAAATCCATAAAACAATCATGCCTTGTTGTTTAACAACAGGGTTCACGTCAGAGGTGGACAGTAACTAAGAACATTTAGTCAAGACTGTATGTAGGCACAATTTTGTACATACTAATACTAATACTATCACTTTACATGAGTATCTCCATTTTCTGACACTTGATATTTTTGCTGCACTACATTTCAGAGGGAAATCTTGTACTTTTTACTGCACTACATTAATCTGATGTCTGGAGTTAATTGCTTTTTAGCTTTTGAGCTTTTACATGCAAAATATCAAATCTAATATATTTAGAGTGATAACCAGCTAAGAGGATATGGAGCAGCTCGAGCCACAATATTAAAATACTTCCTACATCATTAAACAGTAAGTAAGGAGCCAGTCTGCTTCTACTTTTACTTTTCATTGTCAACTACACTTGCCAACACTTCTTTACTTTCACCTAAGTAAACACAGAAGTTTTAATGGAGCATTTTCCATTATGGTATCCTGCTTTTGCTTTTACTTTGACCACCGGTTTGTGTTATCACTCAAATGTAGAGGATTCTGTCAGGAGAAGTGGCTCCGCTATCCTTTTAAAAGTACCACTTTTTTAATTTTTCGCTATCAAACATTGTGTAATAGTAGGTGTATTTAAGGGGACATGGTTTAACTTTCCCCGTACAGAGGGCTAAGCCTGGCAAACTAAACCCCCGTGGAGAGAACCACTTAACTCCACAGGCAAGGAAAATGACCTCTGTGTGTGTGTGCTTGTGTCTGTGTGTGTGTGTGTGTGTGTGTGTGTGTGTGTGTGTGTGTGTGTGTATGTGATATGGCTTGGTCAGAGCAAAGCTTAAGTACCTGAAAATCCCCCCTCTTAACCTTCAATATCCTCCTGAACTGACTCCACTCACTAAGTCAGTACGTGCACTGATTTATGATCACGTCTCGTTTATTGTCCCCGGGGGGAAATTCAGTTTACAAGCCCGCCGGAAAACGACAGAGCTCATCTCACACAACACTGGACAACATAAAACAGACGTTCGCCGGCTAAAAGCACTCGATTTAATTATCACAGAGGGCAGCAGAGAAAAGGATGGAGACAGCTACACATCACTGGAGAAATTAAATTTACTTTAAAAAATGGTGTACTTTGGTTTAACATTACTGAACCCTATTAAGGATGTTGCTCTGGATTAAATTAATTGTAACTGACTGCAAAACATTTGGCAAAAATAACTCATGATCTGATTTTCTGAAAAACTGTCAACCAGTTTTTTCAGTGATATGTCAAAATTCATGCAGGAACTGAAATTGAAGTGAATTTGCAATGACCATAGGAAAAGTAGACCACACACACTCCAGTGCACTTCCAACTGATTTTTCCTATGCACACATGCAACACATCTCATATTTTTTGATCAATATGGACAGTAAAACACTGCACAGGGTTGCATCTGTCCCCAAAAAATATATAAATGAATAAATAAGAAGATATAAGCAGCAATTTGGATTAGAGCTAAGAAGTGGGTGCGAGATTCCCCATCCACAGCAGCCAGTTCAGCTGTGTGGCTTTCCCATAATGCATTTAATGCTGCTGCAAAGTGTGTGCAGAGCTTTATGCAGGGATCCCATGGCTCCAAAATCCTGAGATGAAACTTATCAGACACACTTAGTCGCAGGAGTCTCAAATTCGCTCTGCAACTCACCGATGAAATGCCACCACCGAGACGTCACATGGCTTGTAGAAGCTTGTTTTAACTGCATAATTAATAATAGATTCAATTCAAGTAGTGAGACGATGGTGCAGTATTCACGGAGTGGCCCGTTTGGGAGGAGCTTTCCTTGGTTTCTTCATGTCAAATATGAACCTCACATTACGCAGGATGAGCTCTAGACGTAATTAAGTTGCTGATGCACCCGTGAAATCATAGTAAATGTCCACAGTTTGAATCAAGAGTGCTCAGTGAAATCTATTATACAGAAATGCTGTGAGGCAGTCCTGCTTTCTCCTCCTGACTTCTTGGAGGATTTACAGCTTTGTGCTACTAGATGGCAGTGTTGTACTGTGTGCCGATATCAGCGCCTCTGACACTCTGATTTGCTCTGAATGATTTTGAGAGTGCATTTTACACACTTTATGTGCAGGGAACAGGTTGATGTTTGCATTGTACTGCAGTCAAAGGCTCTCCATCTAAAATAGATTTTGTCGATGTCTGCTGCACGTGATGTGAGCGATGATGCAGTGGAAAACAAGACAGCTGGTGAACTCAGATCTCCATTCAGTCATAATTTAATGACGATATTACCTGACTCAAGATATCATCCTCATGTAACTTGGATCAGTGTGATTACTGCAGTGATATACAAACTGCACCATGATCAGCCTTAGAGGGGATATTGTATATATCATAATTTTGTCAGAAAGATTTAGATCAGCCTTAAAACTGAAAATGAAAGGAAGGGAAATTGATTTTAGGTGGTTTTCTGTCACCATTTAGTGTGAACATGGATTTGACAATTAAGGTGGATTATGGGTGCAAGGCAGTCAGCCTGTACTGCACATGCTGACGTTTATGGCATCAAAGTATATGAAAAAGTAATATGGCAATATTCAAATATGCAAACTCAAAGAAACTTCATCATCATGCCTGCCTAAAAATAAACCCATATCTCCAAGGCGGTTTACAATAGGTCTGATGTGCCTGTAAACAATGGAGATAAATGGTTACTCTTAATTGTGGTATAGTAGTTACAATTACATTACAATTAGGCTACATGAGGAGTGATTAAAAAATACAACTTTATTTCAAATTTGTCATTACTTCAGGCCGTGCATCCACCAGGAACACATTCAGTTTTTCTTACTTCCATTAAAAGGAAGAAGACATTTGTGCATTATTAAAAAAAAATACTTTGTCCACATCATCAAATTTATCACCGTGTCAGTGAGAGTGCCCGTGGTCACTGAGCCTGAACCTGGCAGAGATCCCGCTCTGCTTTGAATTTCCTCAAAATGCAGAGAAACGCTGACAGTTTATATTCTCGCTTAGGAGGCTAAAAATTGTTGTGATTTGGTTCTGTGTGCGATGTTTTTTTTTTTTCCCCTTGGTTGCTGATTTGAATGATTCTGACATTTAATTTGTAAGCTGCGCTCTCCGAGGCTGGTTTGTGTGTTCTGATTGGTTGACTGGAGGGAAAGATTTTCACGGTTCAGCAGTTTTTGACTGCGGAGCTGTCTCTGACCAAAATGAATTGAGAGGGCTCGTCCTCCGAGTGTGTCCAGATATTGAGAGATCTTTATTTCAATATCATTTATGAAGGTATGTCAGCATAATAACCGCCCTGAATGTCTCTGATGTTTTGACATTCAAGCATTTCTATAAAATCCATCTCTCTCACTCTCTCTCTCTCTCTCTCTCTCTCTCTCTATCTCTCTCTCTCCAATTTATATATTTATTTTACTCCTTCAGTTTTCTACCTCACTAACCTGAACACTATGCACTTATTATTATGCTGATATTCTCTTTAAAATGAGAAAAAAAAAGTCTTCAGGCCTTTGAATTTTAGGCTCAGGCTGCTTGTCTTGTTCACTTTTGGGATACTGAATTAGATAAAAGTCGCATATGCGGTCACATCTGATGTTTACTTTTAATTTTACCTCACCTGCCAACCTTTTCCTGTGCAGGTGGATGCAACATGGACTGCGAAACTGACTGATTATCCAAACATCTGTTGCGCATGTACTCTAAAATTTACGGTACGGTCGGGATGCTGACGTCAGGCTTTGTGTTTACTTCTCTCCCGTTATACTTTCATGATAGTAACCGGTCTCCGTGGGGACCAAAGGGTGTGCAAACCCTCATCACCGTCTTACAGGTTTATGAATCCTAATTTAAGCACGGGAAATCAATCAGTCAATCAATATTTTTTCATGTTTGTTTTTTTTTCATATATGGCTTTATAAACACCTCATGCAGTGTAAATCGTTGATTTGACAAATGAAATATGCATTACGCCAGATCAAAACTGCATGCACCTTATTTGTGCCCGAATCCAAGTTTTAGCACAGAGTGTACCTTTTAAAGTCCAACACACTGGCGGAATGAAATTTAAAGAGGAAAACCATCCATTTTCAGTAATCCACACATGCAATCCCTGTGGTCTAAGACACTGCAAAAACAAACAAACAAAAAAAAATGTTCCTGATAATGACATGATAATGACGTATCTCATCCAAACCCCAAAAAATGAGAGTGCAGAGGCTCAGACGTGACCGGGTGTAAAAACTGGAGTTGCTCCAAAGGCAGACTGCTGCAGATTGCTGGAATCATACAACATTTTCATTATCATTTCAGATTTATTTCTTAGGATTTCTGCGGTGAAAATAGTTCCTAAAAGAAAAATTACTCCATCTATGCTGCAGCTGTTGGCTTTGTTGCTATTTAACCAGCACCAAGCAACAGAGTAAATCATTGCTTCTGCATCCTAGTCGGTGCTTTCAATAAACCACGTGACTGGGCTGAAGGCTGGTCTCAAGTTACAGCAATTTCTAGCAAGTTCTTTCTTTTTTCATGATATAAAATCACTGTAATTCATTGCTGCAGCCGTTAGATTGATCTCTTATTGTCTCTCAGCTGCTATAGTTTGATAGATCAGCTGTTACTTTGCATCAGCTTAGTATTTACAGGTGCAGTTGTATGGAATTTACTGAATACCCCTGGGGTTTGAACCGTGGGTGCAGAAATGTGTATTGACTCTCATCAGAATGCCTCTCAGCCAATCAAAATGTGTCTTCAGGGTTTAATGTGGAGTTATAAACAATAACGCTCATTTATCAATAAAATTTGTGCCCCGTTCATTGTCTATGTATTCTGATGTTCATCATAACACCATCAAGCATCATGTGGCAGCCGTGCAGGAATGCCGTCTCCTGTAAGACAATATTTAGGGCTGAAACGCGCTTTAAGCCCGTGGGATGGGTGACATACCGGAAGAGCTATTCCTGTCTTCTCCCGCTGCCTCCCAGTCGCAATAACAACACCGGGAGATAAGAAAGGCAGACGTGACGGAAGAATAACGGGAAGGAGGAAAAAGGTACAAGTGAGCTGTGAGAGGAGCTCCTGCACCGCGGCGATGGCCCAGGCGAACATCTCGGTCACGGAGAGCCAGTTCAAGTGTCCCATCTGTCTGGACATCCTGAACGACCCGGTGTCCATCCCGTGCGGACACACCTACTGCATGGCGTGCATCAACGACTACTGGGACCAGGCGGACTCGGGCCAGTTCAGCTGCCCTCAGTGCCGGGAGACCTTCAGCCCCCGGCCGGTGCTGCGGAGGAACACGGTGCTGGCCGAGGTCGTCGACAAGCTCAAGCTGAGCGAAATGGCCACCGCGTCCGCCCCGCCGCCCGAGCTCTACCTGGGGGGCGTAGGGGACGTGCCCTGCGACTTCTGCCCGGTGGAGAGCAAGCTGAAGGCGGTCAAGTCGTGCCTGGTGTGCCTGGCGTCCTTCTGCGAGCTGCACGTCCTGCCGCACCGGGAGGTCGGGACGCTGCGGCGGCACAAGCTGGTGGCCGCGGTGGAGAGCCTGGCGGAGCGGCTGTGCGCGCAGCACCGTCTGGGGCTGGAGCCGGCCGGGAGCGGCTCCGAGGGGGAGGCCCCGTTGGAGTGGAGCGGAGACTGTCTGCTGTGCGAGTCCGACCAGGAGGAGCTGCATAATATAGACGCGCAGAGAGCCAGGAGGCAGGTATGTGCATTTATAGGCCAAACAGGTAGGAGGCAAAACAAACTTTGTTTTCCGTTTCTGGGACATCCAGCCGCCAGATTGGCATCAGATCAGAGTCCCCAAACTTATTCCCAGGGTCTCTGCATCCTGGGTCAGTGCACATTAGACCAGGGGCTCCCAAAGTTTTTTATTTAAAGAGTCTGCAAATCATCATGCTTCAAATACAGGACTCCCAAACCACATCCAGTTCGCCTTGTCATGCCTGGGAGTCCCAGACCCATACTTAAGCTTAGCACGCTTAAGAGCAGCAAACCTTTTCCATGTTTAGGACCCACAAACACCAGATTCACGCCCATTGGACAAGGGATTCCCAAACTTTTGTCTCACATATACATTAGAAGAAGGACTCTCAAACTTAACAATTTCAAGGCCCACACATCAACTGGCTTTCAAGGAGTTCCCACATGCTTTCCTGTCAACAGTATCCAGATCAACACCACATGCAAAAATGCAAAACCTTTCATGTGTCAGTGACACTCAGACATCAGGCTGGCTGACCAGGAGTTCCCATTTTTCCCCTTCGAGGACTCTAGACTCCAGATCAGTTTAATCAGATTAGCTGCGCTGCACAGTAAATCACAATCAGCATCAGAATCAGACATACTTTATTGATCCCCGTGGGAAATTGGGTGATTGGAAATCGAAATGACATCAAAATCGCAGTATAGATAAGTGCAATATCCAAATTGCAGCAGCTGCAATTTTTTTTTTGATAAAGGTTAAATATGACAGCATTCCATCATAAATGCATTATTGTGGCCTAAAAATCAGATTTTCCAGATATTAAAAAAAATAATAGTTTGGTGGAAACCCCAGCTAAAATAATCCTCAAAATCATCTTCATTTTACTTTTTTTTTCTCAAAATTTATGATGCAAAAATGATCACTCCCACTAAAATTGCATATGTCTTAGATTATTATTACTATTATTATTTTGCATTTTCTGTTTTCTTTGACAGTCACAGTAGAGATAGACAGGAAAGGCAGGGGAGACAGGGAGCAAAATGACATGCAGCAAAAGGCCTTAGGTCGGATTTGAACCCAGGATGCTGCCGTCAGGACTCAGCCTTAACAAATGGTACGTGCTCTACTAGGTGAACTTCTGGGGTGATATGATTTTTTTTTTTTACACTATTGTGCAGCTCTACTAAATACTGCGAGTCTCTGGCCTTATTCAGTAAAATTACTTAAGGAAAATTCTGGCAAACGGTGCAGACAAGTCCATCATGAAGCAAATGAGCTCCTTCAGAGTCTGTGTGACTTTTGTTTACAAGTGCCTGTTCACTTGTAATTAGACGGTGTGAATACAAACAAACCAAATGCAATGAAGTAAACTTTCCACTGTGGTTTGAGTTGAAAAAAACAAACTGGAGGTGTAATTGCACCCTAAGAGGCCAGAGCCAGAAAACCTCAGAGACCTGGCTGACTCATAGCGAATAAGCAAGTCTGAAATGTATTGAGCTGCCAGGCCATTTTCCACTTTATTGACTTGTAACACTGGAAACCGGTTTGGCCCGGTTCCAAAGGCCGTCTTGCCTCCCCCGTGAAATAAACTGATGATGTGATGAGAAATCACCGTTTCAAAAAAAAAAAAAAAAGGGTTAGATTATACCAAGGAGTTCATTTTGACCTCTCTTGTATCAAATCAATTCAAATTTTATTTATGAGGCTCCCTTTATAGCACACTGTACATCAAAGTGCTTTACAAACGTGGTTAAAAACATCTTAGAGTCGTGATAAAAGCAACAAGACACAAGAGGAGCAGAATGTTATATTACAAGTGTGGAAATTATATGCATCAAGAGAAGAGGAAGACTCCTCATGTTTTTGTTTTTGTTTTGTTTTTTTAAAGTGAAATAACAAAGGTGGGTAAAATTCTAACTCAACCAGGTGAGTGCACATGAAAACAATAACAAGGGCAATTTTGCAATTATCTTTCTTATTCTTATTGTATTAATATTATTATTATTATGTGTGTGTGTGTGTGTGCAACTTTGAGCCGTGTCCCTTTGAGTTCGAAATTGTCCATCGACTGTACTTCACAAATACACTTCAAGCCCGGCAAGGGAAATGTTTTTTTTTTATGGAAAGGAGTTGCAATAAAAGTGTAAGTGTATTTAAAGGCGAATGAGCTGAGGACAGTGAGTGAGTGAAAGAGGGGTGAAAATTCCTTCACCTCTCTTATCCTTTTCCATTCGCTCCTCTGCTATCTTTGGAGCTTTGCTGCATGCCATCCTCCTCTGGGACTCCCATCCTCCTTGTCTCACTCTGTTATCGGCTGTCCAATAATTCAAGAAATGAAAAAAGAAATACATAAGAAATAATATATATATGCTGCACTCTATGCCAGGTGCTGAATAACACCTGAGTGCTGAGTTACAGCCAAAGGCGTCATTCATATAACTTAAATTTGAAGTTTTTTTTTTTTTTTTGCTGCCTCTGCTGCCTTCATAGTTATAGTTAAAATACTAATAATAAGAGTTCCAAAATACAGAAATAGGTTTATGGTTTTTTTTAACTACATCATTAAAAATAAAAGTGGTTCTTGTGAAACTTTTTAAATGTCAGTCAATAGTTTTTGCTGTGAGGAAGAAACTGGCACTTGTTTCCCTGGTGAATTGACTTTCCCTTGGAATATCCTAACCTTATTCAGCCATTTTTGCTGTTAAAGGGACAATTCACCAGAAATTCGAAAAACCTCCCATTTTCTATCCAACCAGATATTTTTGTGTGGTTTGGCAAAGTTTGAGGTTTTTCTGTGATCTTCACTGTTTCCTGCCACCCCTGTACAATGGGGTTGGTTGCGTACAAACCACAAAAAAAACTCATTAGGAAGTGCTCATATACGTGGCATAGTCCATAGCCCTCAGTGATGAAGGGTTTTGTTTGAAACTATTTCTCGCTGAAGAACATCAGCAGACTGTCTCTATCTGCTTCTTTTGGTGCAGATAGATCTATGGCATTGGTTTTTTTGTGAAAGAGCAGCTGCTGTTTAGTTTTTCACTTGTGGATTTTTGACGGTTTGAGCTCCACAGACATGGACCCATCCAGCCCCACTGTGTTGGGGTGGGACGAAAAAGCCAAAACCTTGCGAATTCACATGGAAACTGTCTCCATAGATAC
Organism: Myripristis jacobus; assembly: GCA_900302555.1. NCBI lineage: Eukaryota > Metazoa > Chordata > Actinopteri > Holocentriformes > Holocentridae > Myripristis > Myripristis jacobus. The sequence continues at coordinate 27,051 of OMLB01041535.1, forward strand.
ACTGCACTCAGTGTAACCGTGTTTTTTTATTTAATATTTTGAGTTGACTGTCCCTTTAAGACCCGGTTTTGCCTGTGTGTCTGTTGTCGGCCCTCCTTTGATGGGGACGGCAAGATGGGGTCATCTATCAAGAATTACCAAGGGCTTATGTCACTCTCCCTGTCTGTCTGCCTGCCTGCCTGTCTGTTTGTATTTCCTTGTCTGTCTGTCTGTCTGTCTGTCTGTTTGCCTGCCTGCCTGCCTGTCTGTCTGTCTGTCTGTCTGTCTTCCAGGTCCAGCTCCAGGAGTCTCAGAGGCTGCTTCAGGGGAGAATCCGGACTGGAGAGAGAGAACTGGAGGAGTTTCAGCAAAGCCTGGAGTCCCTCAAGGTGAGGTGTGCATGCTGGTGTACACACACACACACACACACTTACACACACACACACACACATACATGAATCCTTGCGTGGAAAGTTGTTTAGACCAATAATATATATACACACTAATTTATGCACTCATGTATGTATACACACAGAAGCAGGTTCAAAGCAAAGACCGTTCCTCTGGTGACAAATGCACGCACACGCATACACACACACACACACACACACACGGCATGCCCCAGAGGAGCTGCTGTATCAGTTTCCATTGCTAAGCTAGCTTTAGTTCCAATTACGGTAGGTTTCCTTTAGTCTTCCTGGAAGGACTCGTCTGCCTTCTCTGCTCATACGCTTGCCTCCATCCATCCAGCCTGTGACTGGTCAGCTCCGGGTTCCACCACTATACCAGTTTGCTGATATATCAGACCAACATTGGCACTTTTATTAAATACTG
>OMLB01041538.1:2012-16182 GCA_900302555.1 Myripristis jacobus
AGTACTAGATCTGTGTGCTTGTATGAATCCAGCTGAAAAGCTACCATTCTCTGCACTGTACCTGAAGGGCAGTGTTGTTTTGTAATGTTAATAAAAAGTGTGTTTGAACAGAGTTTCTTTGGTTGCAGCTTTTCTGGTATTATTTACTGAGCATGAACTACCACAAATGCATCTTTTTATGGATTTTTTTTATTTATTTATTTTTTTTTAATGTTGAGGGGGGACAGGGCTATTTTTCAAACTCAGGAGTTTGGGGATGCAGGGTGGACGCCCACCTGAAGACCACGTTGGTGTTGAACTGCCAGCGTCCGTCAGAGGGGCAGGAGGATGAGGGGTCAGAGCTCAGGGGGCAGGGCTGCAGGTCGGCCATGTTGGCCACCAGGTAGAGGCCGTGACGACGTGCCATGCAGCTCAGCCGCTGGAGAACCTGGGAGAGGGACACATAACCACACCCATCTTTCATTTCTGACATGAGGAAGGGACAAAGTTTTAGTGTAAATTAGGGTGCGTCTGTGCACCTCGGTGTTGTTGTGTCTGCCCGGCTCTGTGCAGGGGTTCCAGCTCTCCTGCTGCGGGTCGGGGATCGTCTCTAAGTAGCCAGCAATGGACGAGCGGCTGAAGTTGAAACCCTGAAGACCATCTTCTGGAAACACCAGGATCTGGACGCCCTGGCAGAGGGAGAGTGAAGACATATATATACATACCCATCAGTAAAATGACCATTTACCACAAGCAGGGTTTCCCTTTTGACTACTCTTTCATTACTGAGTTTATAGAATATTCATTTTATCATATTTTACTGACTGAACTGTACTTTTTAGGACAGCCACTGATAAAGTATCTGTTTTATGTGTTTTAAAAGGACCAATCAGTGATGGTTATACCAAAAATTATAACATTATGAAAAGGAATATTTAGTCTCTCAAGTATACTTTATATCATACAGTCATGTAGGGTGAAAAATGTATTTTGTTATACACAGAGCAGCACAGATCACTAGTAGATCCTTACATTTATTAGAGGTTGCCAGTATTAGCTTGGGTTGATGATCCAGGCCCAGGTCACAAATTATCATGCAGGGTTTATTCAAACCAGCTGGTAGGTTTGTGTATTCACTCAGTCACTGACACATCTATCTCCAAAAGCTGCACGACTACGTAAATAAATCAATATGCAGTTCTTTTTACATTCAATAATTTAAAGTGAAACTGTACTGGACTCTTTAAGGTGAAGATGTATTTTAAGCAGCTGATAGTTTGGCAAAGTATTACAAAAATATATATGGCACCTATACGGGACAAAAGTAATCATGGTTAATAGTGTAAAATATGAACAAATAAAAATGATTTAAGCCAAGGTTTCAATGCAGACCTGTACTAACAGTTGCTCCTCAGTGCAGTTTGGACTCTGTCACTGTTTTACTGCCACAAATATTACATTTGGAATCATAATGGAGGATAAGAAAACTGAATTTTCTGTTCAAGTTATTTTAGGTTAACAGCAAAAAACACTACTAAATATTATAATACCTTGAGATTATTATGAGACTCCTTATCTGTTTTTCTTGATTGACTGCCACACCCCCCTGATGTTTCACATGAAGTGTCACATTTACTAATGCCTCTCCTCTCCAGAGCAGCAGTGGCTGCTGCATCAGACAGACGGTCCTACCTGCCGGGCCGCGCGGGCCGCCTGCCGCTCGTACTCGTCCAGGTTGGCGTGCAGGTGCTGCAGGGCCGCGGGGCGGGCCAGGGCCACGTGGGGCTCCGGGTTCAGGATCACACGGTGCTCATACACAGCGGCGATGAAAGAACGGCCCGGTGTTGTCTCCGTTGGCCCCTGGTCCGATGTGTGACAGGACGGAAGGAGAAACATACAGGCGAGTATAAACGCTGCTACAGCTGTGAGGTCCATGGCGGCCGACGACAGACTACTGACAAACCAGGAGAGGTCAAAAGTTACTGTTCATGTTCCAGTTCAGCAGGGCAGGGGGGCGGTGTGGGCTGAGGAGTGTCGACGGCACCGTCAGGGAGTCATAGTCTAAACATACAGAAAATAAAGTGTGTGCACTCACTGAGGTTGATAAAGGTGGATGAAAACGACTGCAGCCACTTTTGCTGGCCCATATGCACTTAAATGTACATATTTAGACACGAATGACTGAAGGTTAGTGTTTACCTGCTGGCTCACAGGTGATGTAAGAGGCTGCCTTTACATAACCGCTGTAGCATACAGTGATACGCTCTCCGGGTCACTGCTCGGCCTCTCGCCCGCTGTTCATGGAGCAGCTCCAGGCTTCCCATCCTGATGGCATGAAACATCAATGCTCTAGTTTGGGAAAAAAAGCTCAGTTTAAATGTACGTAACTACTACTAATACCCATACCTCTACTACCACTAATAACAACAACAATAGCTTAAAACACCTTTTAAAACGACGTTACAAAGTAAATACTGCGATAAAAGTTAACTGATCACAGGATTGTCTTGGCAATATCAAGGACATAAACATATGCTATTATTTTGAAAATATCCGACGGGAAGTCTTATGCACACACCCCGGAAACATTATTCCAGTGTGACCTAGTGGCCTGCAGGAGGCACCTGCAGCAGGACCCGGCAGCGGACGACGCACACAAGCCGTGTAGAGGCTGCGGTCGCCCCACGCTTGTAACCGGGAAGTGTGTTTGTTTTAGCATTAGCGTTAGCATCAGCACCCCGCTCTCTGGACAATGTCAGCAGCTCCTGGTCCAGCAGCAGGAGGAGGAGACGCCCCGGTTTCTACAGCCGGTGAGTCGTTTAAGAAGTGCTGGAGCTGCCGGGCTCTGTCCGGAGGCGGCCTGCTGCTGGCCGCGGCGTATGTCTACAGCGGAGCCCGGAGGACGATGCGCTACGGCGGACCCACCACCATGGGGACAGTGGCCCAGATTACTTTCGCTGCGAGTGAGTCCTGTTTACCCGGCAAGCTGTAAATAACTGAGGTCGAGGTGACCTGCAGTAATAAATATCCTCTGTCTGGCTTCTCTTCTGTAGGTTTGGCTGCCTTTGGACTCGTTGTCATCACCGATCCCGTGGGGAAATCACACAGGAAGACGTGAAGACTTTAATCACAAACATGTGTAATACACGGCTGAAGGATGGACTGTCAGGCCCAGATAAAGTGACACCAAAGAGACTGATGGGTAGATCATTAAGACGTTGCATTTCTTTCCTCGCCATGTCTGGGAGGATAAATTAAAATGAACTCTGCCTGCAGGGCGACTGCAGCTGCGTCTCACTTACATATCAAAATTAAAAGGAAAATATCAACAGCAGCCATAATTATCAACAGATAGGATCGAGGCTCGTAATTATACAATGTAATACTGGATCATGATTTCACACCGTCCACTGTACGTGCTTCATGTGTTGCAATAACGTCGCTGCAAAGTGTGGAGACAAGCATGGTACTTGGATTATGTTGTCACTATGCAGATGGGTGAAGTTTCCTACAATTTTGGAAGATATTGTCAGTGACAAAGAAAAAAACTAAATAAAAAAAAAAATACAACAAATAAACACGTATCAAATTGGTGTGCATATTTCTGAGAAAGTTCCATGATTCAGAAATTACATGTCTTTATGTTATTGTCACTTGGGATAATTGTGATGAATCTTCAAACTATCTGATTCTTTACCTTTATCATAAAAGACTTGTAGGTAATTGCTGTTTGCTGGAATGAACATCTAAAAATTCAAATAAGTAATTACATATCTATATAAATACATTTCTATCCCACGTTGCCTATTAGTCCCATTACTGTGGTTGTTCAAGCAAGAACACTTTCAAGGATTTGCATTGAAAAAAAAAAACCTTGCTGATGCAACCATTCTGTCAATAACTCTCACTTGTACAAAAAGAAACACAAAAGCCAATTAAGCGTCACATGGAAATTAGTCTAATTTCCAATTTTTAAGTTGTATATGCACTGTGTTTTTGAATGCATAATTTTAGTTTTGAGGTGAGAAGTTGACATGTGCTGAGTGAAGGCTGTCTGGTAGCTGGTAAAATGTTTTGCTGGCCTGACTCAGGACTGTAATAATGCATTGAAATTATTTTCTCTGTCAGGCTGCAGTCTGGAGATCATGCATTTGGTTGTTTTCATCTGTCTGCAGCTAATCTCATACTACAGGGACTATCACACTCATATTCTTTGTGCAGTTATGGTCAAGGATCTCTATGGTTGCAGTGATTCAAAACCTTTGAAAACCTGTTTTACAGGTTTGCAACTGAGCTCCAAGCACTGGACAAGGGGAGATACGCAGGCACTGCCTCCATATTTTTCCCTCTCCCAGTAGGCAGAAGAAAGGGTTTCTGAAATTGTTCCCATCCATATTTGCACACCAAGGTGACATGACACGTCTGGCAGAGACATGCACTCTACTGAATGAACTCTTCTAGTTAAACCTAAAAGTCCCTCCTCTACTTATGCATGTAAAACAAAGCATGAATATTTGCAAAACTAAATTTCAAAGTGAAACAAAATTTTTCTCACAATCAACCACCATTTGGAATAAGTTGATACCTGGTCATTTTTAAGGACATAAACCTAAAGTTTAACTGCAATTATGATTCTCTGAGATGTTGACACATTAACACTGATGAGATGCCAGTTGATGCAGTGAAATGATCATCAGCCACATCAGTAAGTGTTTTCGCTGCCAAAAATATATCCCATTTAAAAGCTGCTTAGCTCTCAGAAACATTGCAAATACACTGAGCGAACACTGAGGACACCATACACACTGTGGCTCAGTTAGTCTGAGTTAACTTTTATTAGTGTTATACTGATCTGAGCACAGCTGCTCCAAAGGAAGTTTGATAAGCATGATGCAAAAAAACACCCTAAAGTCCTTTTCAGTCGCGTAAAATGACCATGACATTCTGATTGATTCTTTTCTTTTTTTTTTAAGATAAAGAAAAATATGAAAATAGAGTTGACAGTACATTTAGGCACACTATTGACACATACTGTACACCGATATGCACAATTTTCATTATCATAGATTCATATATACTGGGGATTTTAAAAAAAACAGACAAGCCTTCCAGTATGGAGAGGTGTGCGGACAGTTAAAGGTGACCACCTCCTCCAGTCTGGGGACAAAATATTCACCTCAGCTTTGACATCAAGAGAGGTTCAAGTCCATGTCCTCAAACTCAGCCAATCAGAGTCCACCAAGGCTGCTCAGTGCAAGCAAATCACAGCAGACGAATGAGTTCCATCCAATGACTGCAGCAGAATGGGGCTCCGTTCAGCCAATGGGAGAGCCTCTCCCACAGTCGCTACGTTAAGTGCTCGTTAGCAGTGAATCCACGGGTCACAGGACAGGGCTCTCCTGTGATTCCACTGGAGAGGAGGAGAGGCGCGGCGCCTCCTCATATCGGTTCATAACGCCAAGGTCCAATCTGTTCACAGTCAATAAAACAGGCTCTGATGCATTAAACTCCACGCATGAATTCAAAGAAGCCGGAGCGTCGTCATTTGAGCCTGACTGACCTAGCAAGTCATCAGGCTGTGACACAGACAACCCCTGCCACCACCAAATCAGTACCCAAACTACAGATTCTCCACGAGTGGGCAGGGGAAATGAGAAAAAAAACACAGACTTATAAAACAAGTCTGTAAAATAAAAATAGTACTTTTACAACAACGGAATGTAAGTTGTTAGGTTAAGAAGACATTGCTGGGGAAGAGTTCATTAACGTTCTCTACTAGTTGTCAAAACAATATGGTTTACTTTTTTTTAGTATACAATTATTCATATACACATGCATCAAAGAAAAATATTGCACAAAATTAAAAGACATTTTCTCTGAATAAAAGTGATTAACTAGGGATATATCTCCATATCTATCTTGATTTTTTTTCCTTGTAACGTTCAGTCGTGTGTGAAGGAGAGCTACCTCTAGCGTGCATCTCTTGGTCAGTATATATTGAATATAGTTTTAAGGCTGGTTCACTAGCTCACACTGGCACAGTTTCTGACTGGAGAGGGTTGCATCTTCGTGCTAAATACACACACGCGCACACACTCAGGCCCATTCACACAAAATTCTAAAACAAGCAAAGTACAGACCAGACCAGAGAGTACATTCTTTGAAGTGTACTTCAGAGTACACTTGACAGCCAGAGTTGAGGCTCCCACAACTGTAATACAACGTAGTCCGTCCACATGGCCTCACCTTTCAGGGAGTTAAAGGTGAACGCTGCGTTCCGCTTTCCTTTTTCACATAAAACGATATGAAGCACAGTAATGTTCACGGTATCCCGATATCACACGAGTTCACATATGGAACATCGCAAGCTTTGGTCGTCAGGTGTTATGACAGTAGTATTAAAGGGGGCGTGGCCTTTTCTTTGAGGATTATGGGCGGTATAGATGATGAAACACACTGAAAAATAAAGTCTCAGGATATTCTAAGATAAGCTTCACTGCTGGAAAAATGCTGACAATAAAAACATTAACTTTACTCATATTTGTTCAGTCACATTTTAAAAACAGCGCCTCTTAACCCAGTGCCTTTGACATATTTGGTTGCTTTGCAAACGCAAACAACATTTGCATGTACACAAGAGTGTACTTTAGACCAATTAACATATGGGTAAATTTGACAACAGTTGAAAGGCCAGTTCATTGAGATGCTGGACTGTAGAAACCCAGCCTGTACTAGCCAAAAGACAGAAGCGGGAAGGTAAGGCAAGGTGTGGGTCTATGCTATCTACTCCTGCAGGTTAAAAACAATACAGTATTTGTGGTCTGCTTCCTGGGCCAGCCGAAAGCAGCATTGTCTGGCCCAGCTAAAGCTAAATACTCAAATAAAAAGTCAAAAAACGAGGGTGAAATAGATAATCTAAAACACAAGACTGCCACGTTCAGTCTCAGTGGTGCAAATTAGAAGATATGTGTGTGCATGTGTGTGATAGTGTGAGAGGAGTGTGTGAGTGTAGACTTGTTCTCCATTCAGTATCTCTCTTGACAGAAACAATCAGCCAGAGAGCAGGAACGGGACGCTGTAAAACAGAGGGGTGAGGGAAGTGGAAGGGCAGAAATCACACACACCTAAACTTTCACATCAGGCCTCCCCTTCACACTCTTCACTCTCAAGTCCGTGTGTGTCTGTTTATTTCGGTGTATGAGTGTGTATGTGTCGTCTCCCATTGCCTCAGTTCTCTCCTGTCACCTCTTGAGGGAGGAGGATTTGAGTTTCTGGCTGTATCTGTGCGTGCGCGGCGACCGGGAGTGTAGTTTCACAAAGAGCTCGGGGAACTTGTACTGGGGGAACATGGTCTCCAGGAAGCCCTCCAGAAATACGTAGACCAACCGCCGGTTCATGGACTGGTGCTGGAACATATCAAAGACGCGCAGGATGCCCTTCCGCGTGGTGTCCGCCCCAATGATGTGCTTCAGCTCGTCTACAGGAGGGAGAAATGAAGGAGTCATAATTCGTGGTGGGCAGGTACCCATATGGTACCCACAGACTTCCAGGGAAGCCACCGCTGCAGCACGGGGAGACCGGCCAATTGACGAGTTGCTTGTTGACAAGATGTGAACAGTCTACAGTCTTATACACAGTCTTTGGTCTCAGGTCGCATGTTCACAGACTTCCTGACTGCCCTACATTCTCTCTGACTGTAAGCAAATCAAAGCAAAACAATGGCTCTGCATCAAACAGGCCCTACACAATGCGGCTTTCATCCTGTTTCTCCACTGCATGGACACTTTGCTAGCCTAACTTAGGTTATATTGCTATTTCCATGTGCTGACACTAAGTATGTGAGGTGTACAAAAAGATACACAAAATAGCATTTGGAGACATTTCTGAATTCAAGACATTATTGGTCAAGAAAAATAATTTTCACAGTTGAGCCAAAAGGTTAATTTCAGATGCTGTTAATCTGTGTGTGTGTGTGTGTGTGTGTGTGTGTGTGTATATGGACACCTGGCATGATCCCCAGCAGGCTGGTCTTGGCGGCTATTCGCGTCCTCATGCGGATGCTTTTGTCCCGACGAGGCGGAGTCTCAGCAAGAATCCCGTTAGGCCAGTATGAATCCCTGCATGAGGCCAGGGCCACAGAGGGTTACTCACAGCTCTGCTGACCAATTACAGGGATAGGTGCAAGAAAGTGGGAGGAGTTACCTGAACTTCTTGACGTAGTCTGCCACCTGCTCCGGCGAGGTCATGTAGTCCACATGATCCACAATTTTCCTGTGGAAACCAAGGGCAAATGTGTGTGGGTGTCTTGTGTGTGAAAGCTAATACCTCATGGCTCTGTCACTGTTTGGTGTGCATGTTCAAGTATTTTCTGAAGCTGTGGGTGTGTGACCACCTCTTGATAGTGTTTTTACAGCCGATCAGAAACTAAACTGTCAGTCACAGTTTTTGTATCTTGACAAATCTTCTTTGAGGGTAAATTCAGAGTATCAGTGTGTATGTGCATGTACTTTGTGACCTGGGAATGTTTGTCTTATATTTGTTGCTTCAGATTATTCACATTAGTGCACTCCTCGCTCTCTGACCTGTTGATGGTGTCACCATAGGTGGCCCTGATGAGCTGCTGCAGCAGGTTCTTGATGTTCCTGCGCAACCACTGGTTCTTCTCCTTCAGGTCGAACACCTCGTCCATCAGCAGCAGCATCACCCTCAGCGGGATGTTGTCGTCCACCTGGAGAGACGCACACATGCACACAAAAACTACTGACGACAGAATTTTACAAAAAAAGCTACAAAGAACTCAAAGTGCAACTGATTTGTCAGAGTTGCCAATGAGCTCCTTTATTATACAATAAACTATAGAAGAGAGGCCACAATACTTTTTTGTGTGTGTGTGTGTGTATGTTTAAGAAACTCACATTGTCGTCAAGTTGTGCAGAGACTCTACAGTGTTCTGGGTCTATGTCGGACTTGGGGAGGAGTGGAGGCACCTGGGAAAGACGCGGGATGTATAACCATGGTAAGGCAGTTAGGGAAATAGACACTGGCTGGAAGCAAGCGTGCTGTTCATAGATAACAGGTTAAAACAGTTTAATACAGGCTTGCACAGTAAAACAGAGTGTTAGAGAGGTTCTGCAGTCAGGATTTTTTATATTCATGAAATACTCAAACACGTGTACATGACAGAACAGCTACATTAAGACTATATGACTAAACTGCTGTTGTGAGCGAGAGGAGATGCCTGTGTCCTACTGCAAGTCACACCCAAGTGTTCAAAACAGACACGGACAGGATCAACAATAAAACTACAACAAAAGAGTTTAACTGATGCAAAAATTACATATATACTTTGACCAGATTTGACATATGTGCTGTGTGTGATGGTGTTACCTTGAATATGGACTGTTTGATGTCCTGGCCCAGCCGCTCTGACATGCGGCCCATGTTGTCAGAGACCTTGGTCATGCCCTCGGCCAGGCTGTCTGGCAGGGCCTTCACAGCGTTGGACATGTTCCTCATGGAGCTCCGCAGAGGGTTCACAAATGTGTCCATCTGACAGAGGGAGACAGACAGCAGCAAAAAATGCATCTTATACATTATAGTGCATTAATACCTGATTGACGCTGTGACTAACCAAATGTGGATCTAAATATTCATGTGCTCGCTGAAAACTCCCACACATACCATCCTACAATTGCACTGTTTGGCAGAAGAATAATATTTTATAATAAAAGTAATGATTACTATTTCGGTGAATTATATTATCATTGCCATCTTTTTCTGCAATAGCTGTTGCTGCCGTATCATATATAACAACACCACATGACTGTTGTGAAGTTATTCCTGCAAAGCCCTTTGTTCTTCTGACTTTTTGCTTAAAAACACAGAATAGTCACATTGATGATCTTTGATTACTAGACATCCAGATGTATGCGTTCACGCCTACAGTTTGCGCAAATTTTAATGCATTTGTGTCTGTGTGTGCATTATGTTGGTGATTGGATGGACTTGCTACATACCATAATCCTAACTATATGCTACAATGACGTTCAAATGTGATTTCTGTGATTTAAAACATTAACTGACCTTGCGTGCAAGTTCTCCCTTGCCCTTGCTGTAGGCCTTATTCTCTAGGAAGTCATAGACATAAGGGACCAGAGTTGGGCAGGCCTTCACCATCTCTGGGTTCAGCAGCAACTGCAAGACACACAGACACACCATTATACAATTACAACCAAACACCACAAAATAGGCAATCAGAATTTAAAAAAATATATATAAATAAATAAAAAATCAGTACCAAAACACAAACATTTACCTGTAGGTAAGCATTGAGGTCTTTTTTCCTCTTCTCCAAGAAGTCTCGGTCCATATTGTTGAAGGTCTTTTTCCCTGGCAGCTTGAGGATGGACGTCAGGTTCTCAAACTATCACAGAACACACACGCGTTTTGTTCAGATAGATGAAATCAAGTGAACTGGATGTTGTTACATGGATAAACACTAGTGTTACAATTAGATGCCAATTAAAAAACATCGTTTCTCATCAACTAATATGCAAATGTATTTCATTGATAGTCAGTGCAAATTTATGTTACCGTTAATGTGATCACTATTACACATGCAGAGATCCACCATGTGTCTTCCTACCAACACACACCTGTTCGGTGATCCTCATGTGGAAGTCGTGGAAGTCGGAGTAGCGGCGGTAGGTCTTCCAGCACTCCTCGCTGCCATCGTGGCTGCGTCTGAACACGGTGATGGCGTACAGCGCGTAGGTCTTACCGTGGTCGTTGCAAACCCCTGCAGCACCCCAGAAGCCGGGGAAATACGTATCAGCTACCCCGCCCAGAAAAAACAACCGCATGGAGTTGTGGGAGGGGTCATGATGGGGGAGAGGAGAGCCAGGCGGTTTCCCAGGAGAAAAGAGGCGTTTGGGCCATGGAAAGCAGAAAAGAAGAGAGGGAAAGAAGAAGAAGAAAAAAAAGCACGCACAGGTGGAAAGAGTAGAGAAGAAAGATGGCAGGCAAGACAAAGAGAGCGGAGGGTGTGGAAACATGATAAAAAAAAGGGAGGAAAAGACAACAATGACAGGAAAAGAGAGAGAGAGGGAGGTAGAAGGAAAAAGGAAGAACAGAAAAATGGTAAAGGCGATGGAATGAAAGAGAAATAAAAGAATACTGAACAGTATTTGGCGGCAGAGCAGACATGCAGATGAATGAAGCTTGGAGGTGAAACGGTTAGTGGAAGAAACAAAGAGGGAAGGGAGGGGCTAGTAGGGGATCGTAGATGCCCACTGTACAAACACATACACTCTTTGACAACAACTGTTACAGCAATTCAAAATCATCAATCCCATTATGAATCATGACATGCTGTGCATGCCAGAAGCCATGGCCCACTTCAAGTCTTGCAAAATTTTGTGGTTTGTCTGTAAAATACATTCACAAACTCATCATCTCCCAGAAATACATTTTGTTAATAACCCTGGAATCGCAATTTTTGAAAGGGTTTTGGTGAGACTGACGTTTGTGTGTCACCAAAATAATATTGCTTAATTCACAGCCTCTTATTTAATACGCAGTGACACTCCTGTAGTAACATATGGAACTGAGAAATCTAAAGACAGCATTAAGGTCTACTAAAATCTAAATGTTATGCCAGGCCATACAGTAAAGCATTAGCTTAAAACGTGGAGGTTTCTGGAGAAGGCTTCCGATTTGTGTGTTTACTTTTAAATGACAGCTTAAATTATGACAGATGTTTGTGTTTGGACGATCATTCAGTGAACTGAATCACAATTAACGGAATTCAAATATTAAAATACACTGATTTAAGTGGTTAAGTAGTATGGTAATCATGCTCATAAAGGGATTGCACCAAAAGATTGTGTGTGTGTGTGTGTGTGTGTGTGTACCTGTGTCAGAGATGTAGGCGTGTAGCTGCATAGATTCATCATGGCAGGAGTTGGACAAGTCATCCAAAGACTGAAATCACAAAAAGCATCTATCATCACTGCCATGTTTCACAAACAGCTGGTAACAGCATCTAATCAGCACCAGTATGCAACGACTACATAACCACAACGAACATGTTTTAGCATAGTAAACAACACATGACACAGTGCAGCGCTGCCGGGTGGACTAAACAACACCCGCCTCATTACCAGACATTTAGCTTTTCTTCACACTGCTATTCTAATCCCTCATGCAGGAAGTGAAGGGGACTTACTAGGTTTATGCTTCCTGTGGGAGAGCCGTTGAAAGATTCTGTGGAGTGAAGGGAACATGAACAGAGTCACTGAAACAAATTTAACAGCCTCAAAAAGCTCAACTGCACAGCTTAGGATGACCAGCTAGACACTATAAAAAGCAAAGATGAGGCAGAGCTAATGGCACAGGCTTTCAGTTATGATTACAAAGTTCAGCAGACTGACCAAACAAATGACACAAACACACACATCACACACACACACACCCCTACCTCCATCACCATCGTCAGATCCCCTGTAGCTGGGCTCTTTCAGCATGTCCAGCTCAGCTAGCATGCGGACGTAGAGAGGACTCTGCTTGAAGGAAGGATAGTAGCGTTCATCGCGCAGCATCATGTCATACACCTGGGGGGCAGACAAACACACATTATATGTGTAAAATGATTTTAAAATACATCCAAAACAATGGAATAGGATCAAGGCAACAAATTCAAAACACAGCAGGTAAGGTTTAAACAAGTAAGTGTATTTCCACTAAATGGCAAGTATTCAAAAATCTTAGGAGAAAAAAAGGAAACCCCGAGATTTACACAGACACAGCACTGTTGACAGGTTTTCATACCTTTCTCTGGATGTCATCAAATATATCAGGAGTGGGATCATCTTTCTGCAGCTTTTCTCCTAGTTTTATCACTGACACCTCATCCACCTGCACCCTCGGAGACGCCTGTTGGGGGAACAGGGGAGAGGGGGTAAATGATAGACGCATCATTTCATACAAGATCCACACTGAATAAAATAATCAGACTTTTAAAGTTAAGAAGGTGCTTCACTAAACCAGAAAAAAACAACAAAAAGCTGTATGCCAGTGTACCATGTGATCATAGGGCATTATCAGTTGATCTTCTGAGCTGCTGAAACAGATGGCTAGCTCTTTTCAATCTCACTGATGTGTGACTTGCCTTTTGACGGATCAATGTGAAATAATTGACTCAAAGAGCCATTCTACACCCAGCTTCTCTCCAGTTTTGAGCTTCTCTCCACCTACTGCATGATTTCAAAATAATTAAGACAGTGGGTGTAAGGTGGGGGGGGGTCATCTTTGACTGGCTGCTGATTTATTGGAAGGCAAACTAAGCCAGTTTCAGAGAAATGAATCCAGCACCGGCGCATTATTGTTCAAATGTTGACTGTGTGACAAGTGTTGTATTTCATAACTACATTGGCACTAAATAGCAGTTTACAACTAAAAAAAACTGCCTTTGTGTGGAGTTACTGCTTCACAGCAACGTGAGCATCATGAACCTCATATTACCTTGTCAGAGAGGTATTGTTCATACACGCCCAGAGCGGCGGCCTTCAGAAGCCCCTTGGTGGCACTGGGCTGCTTCTTGCCATCCTTCTGCCAGCCCTGCATCACCTCCAGCTGCTGCTGTGCCGTCACCCTGTAGCCCTCCACTGTCAGCCAGAAGAACAGCTCCGCCTGGGCCCCCGCCGCCTGCATGAAGTCTTCATCAAGACACACACACACTTTATTCTTACCGTACTTCTTCTTCAAGGATTTGCAGTTAGATAATTGATTTATGGTTATCGTGAAGCCCTGAAATTTGGTGCTCTGTATTTTTTGTTTCATATGCCGTCTTGCAAATTAGGGTTATTCTACTGTTGTGTTCATTGTAAATTGCTTGGCATAAGAGCTAAACTGCCTAGAATGCAAATGTAAAGTTGACATTGGGTCCCTAAATCTGTTTACTTCTACGTTGACACATCTGAGCATCCTATTCTTCCACCAGCCACAAGTAGCTCAACTAACAGCTGCTAACCCTACTTGGTGGTCTGTTGTTCAATCCTGCCACTACATGCAGGGTAGGTGTGCCTTCCCCACACCAAAAAGGTCATCACTAGGTCCCGTTATATACAAGCGCCAAATAAATGCCTAAAACCTTATGTAAATGCTAGAGTGACTAATATAGACAGATGGACCA
>OMLB01041538.1:17558-39249 GCA_900302555.1 Myripristis jacobus
ACCTCCTATACAAGACACAAACATTACAGTTTGCTTACATTACACATACAGTCATAGCAACTCACCATAATAACATGTCGATCCATAGCCTTGTTTTGCATAGCTTATATAAGAGTCTAATAATGAAACTAGAATTGGTGGCTTGCTCTTTGCCAAAGCGGCAGAATTTGGCTGGTGGCCAATTTCCCACGTACGTTGTATGATATTGTGTTATGAATGTGCGATATTTTGCATGGATGATTTATGTGTTTGTGTATCGTATTGGAAGCTCACACCTATGTTGTGATCATATAACATACTGGGTAACTGAGAGCATGATTTGTGTATCTTATGTAACACTCACCCTTAGGAAGTATCTCATGTTCTTGTTGTGGAAATCTCCAGGAGGTAGTAACAGATACAAAAGCAACTCACACAGGTCGCGAAGGAAACCTGGCCAACACACACACACCCATGGCGCGTGCACACACGCACGCACGCACACACGCACGCACGCACACACACACACACACACACACACACACACACACACACACACACACAAACTTAGCTTTTGTTTAGTTTCCTATAGCTATAGCAACAAACACTGATACTTTTGTAAAACCAGTTTTGTGTTGCAGTGTTCAAAGTGAGGTTAGAGAGAGTGGAAAGTGCGTTTACCTTCTTCATCTTTATGTGAAGTGCACACCACGTCTCGACAGATTTTCCTCTCCAGCTCCACCTCGGCCTCGAAGAACGCGTCCACCAGCTCTTCTGTGATGTCCCCTGGTCATCGAATATCACTCTTCATTGTCATCATCACCACTCAAAAGTCTTATCACTTCAATTTGTTTTTTATTAACTTAATGTCACAACAGTCACTGTCACCTTTCACCATAATTCAAAGCCTGACTGTGCAATCCCTCAAATGATCAGCAACCTGATACAGCTCAGGGCTGCACAATCACAATCATCACTAACAGCAAAACGAAACCAAGCAAAAGACGTGCCAGGCATGCTAATAACAAATGTGGGTGAGAAAGCAAGTCTACATGTGGTGCAGGAAAGTGTGAAAGTACATGTGCCTTTGTGTGTGTGTGTGTGTGTGTCTGTGCTTGTTCACGTACTCTGCTTGTCCTCTCTGTCACCGAGGCGATCTTGGGCTTTGCGAAAGACACGAAGATGGGTGGCAAAGTCGTCCACCAGGCGAGTGGTGAAGTAAGGCTGCCAGTCCACCTCTTTGGACCTTCAGATACACACAGACAAACACAAACACCAACAGAGTTTAGAAAAGAGATCTGTATTATGCTCATATAGTGATTTAGTACAGACCTTAAATATCAGGACAAAAAAATGTTAAGCTATCACTGGCATAAAATTCAGATATGATAATAGACATCAAAAGTGCTGTTGTCATTTCATGGACGTTTTTTGGATCCTTTTGTTTTGAGTAATATAGTTTCAAATAACACATAGTATAGTTATTACATATTTTAGTGTATTAAAGAATTTAAAAAATATATTTTGCCAAAAAACACCGAGATGCACTGATGTTGTGTTACTGGGCTACGAGTAAGTGTCCTCGTTAGTCTTGCTGCAGCTTGTACTGCACATGTAGTCTCCAGTGTTTGTAATGTGCCTTATTATGACCTAGACAAAAGCCACAACGTTGAGGTTTGAGCCATGTAGTCTCCATGCCAATGATTTTTTTTCCCCTTTCTTTGACACAACTCTTATAATTTCTAAAAAAAAAAAAAAAAAAAAGCAATGTCATAACAATGGCTAGTGTTTTTTTTTTAATGCAGCTTCAAAGCTGATCAAACTACACCTCATTTAATTGAGAGATGAACAAGAAAGCATTACAAGTGCCAAGACTATAGAATATAGACTATAGAGAATATTTTAGATCCCAATAATTTTAACAACAGACTGGAAAGGGCAGGATCCATAATGCCTTATTTAGGCAGAAAATTTATGTCATCCTTTACAGGTCTACAGCACCCTGAGTATATGTTATGTGTCTGGTACCGTGTGGAGAACTGGACGAGGGCATTCTGCAGTGTCTGTCTAATCTCCAATAAGAAGGACTCGTCCTCACTCAGAGTGTAGTACCAGTACTGGATGTAGTCCCTCAGAGCGAACTGGATCACCTGGAGAGAGACAGACAGACACGAAATTTGAGAGGAGGCAGGACAGACGAGACAGAGAAACAGACAAAGGTAAAAAGAGCAATGGAGATGGAAGAAATGACACAGTGAGAAGGAGAAATAAGATAGAGACAAGAGGGGATGAAAAAGAAAACAAAGACATAAAGAAGTGAGCAAAGAGTAGGGAGAAAAATCAAAAGAGGACAGAGGGAGAGGAACAGAGAAGAATAGAGAGTAAAGATGAGAGAGAGATGAGAGGGGAAAGGGACAAGGATGATGGAGGGAGTTATTCAGCGGATAAATGCCTCCTCACAAACAACTCCTCCCTGAATGAAAAAGGAAAGTTATTGAGTGATGCTGTCTAGAACAAAGACACAGGAAATTGATTGCCAAGGTATCAGATCCGAAGTATCCTGTGTAAATCAATCATTTAACCTTTAGCTTTAGTATAGTAATAGGGATGCATTTGAGTCACATGAACAAGCATAATTTTCTCCATCTGGAGCTGCTACATCTTTCCATCTGAACTAAGTCAGACAGGCTGTGGTGTTACAAAGTGGACCAAAGGTTGTCACACCAAACTTGCAGTAATCGCATAACTGAAAATCACATTGATCCAAATATGCATGAGAGAGAGAGAGAGAGAGAGAGAGAGAGAGAGAGAGAGAGAGAGAGAACAAATGTGCTATGAAATGTGGTGTCTGAATGTGAATGAGCATAACAGAGAGCACGAGTGTGAATGAAGAGAACAAGAGAAAGGCAGAGAATGTGCCAGAAACAGCAAGATCCCGCACTTCTTTCCGAGAGCGTAACACAGGGGTTACACACATGGCTGTGCAGAAGCTCGTGGCACACGTGCTGCTGAAAAGACTAGTGTGCAGTCTGAGGAGTGCAGAGAGGAGAGAGAGACAGACAGGAGCAGTCAGTGTCATCTGACCATCACAAACTGCTGTGTCTGCACTTAACTTAACCGGCACCGCTGCCTTACTGACGACCACACCTTCAAGGCATTTTTTCTGTCACAGCTGTTGTAACCTCAGTCAGGATGGCAAAATAACAGTGACCACCGGACAAAGCCTAATAAAGCTGTCTTTCCTGTCAGCGTTTTTGACTGGCAAAAAAAACATCATCTTGGAGGTCTCTCTAAATATTTGTTTAGAGAGATAAATATGTCAATCCCTCACCAGGAGCTGTACCAGCCAGAGCGTGAAAATATTAATTTCTAGCACTGCAACCGGCTTTCCATTTTGCATAACAACACATGACAGACATATGACCTTGACGAAACATTGCCAGCCTAACAGACAAACTTTCAGTTCAACTTTCTGTCAGGTAACGACAGGATTTGTCAGCCATGGCTAATCCGGTGACACAAAGAAAGACCATGAGCAGCACACTTCCTGAGGACATGATGTGAGGAGGCTTCAGGTGGTCATGCAGTGTTTGACAGTAAGGATTACTTTATGGCCTGGGGCAAGCAGCATGTTCACTCAGGCCAACTTATTGGTCAGACGGTAGCCCAATTGGGCCGGTGCCCAAAACATCTCTAATCTTACTATTTGCCACCCAATGATAATGATGTTATCTATGCCTCCTTCCTATGTTATTCTTATGCTATTGCACTCCTCCCACCTCAGGCGGGTGCTTCATATTACGAAACGAAAAGAGAAAGCCTGTTCCTATCATCGTGTTAAGTAACGGTTTCCTGTTTCAGTTCTGAACAGTTTGCAACATTAGCAATTGATTTCAGATAAAGGCAGATCAACCAGGCTCATTTGTTTAAAGACCACGTAACCCTGACCAACCCTAACTCTAACCAAAGATCACTGCAAACATACAAGTCCACAAAGACAGCTGTCAGCCCTGATCCTGTAAGTCCGCAAAGCAGGAAGCTGAAAATCCCACACCACATCTCGTTAATGTGCTAAGAGACACACCAGACTGATGAGTCTCCACTGTGACCCCCCGTTACAACTGGTTATATTTACAGAGGCTTTAGCTTCAGTTACATAACAAGTGCAAGTACTTTGCAATTCTACAAAGTTGTTAGAAGTCATACATTTCATAGTTATTCACAATCAATCGATATTTTTGTTATGTTGTATCCTCTGAACATCAGATGAATTATTTGAATGAGTTAAAAAGTTGTTATTACACTGAGGGCCCGCCAATACACCGCTCACAGTGCTCACAAACATACACAAACACACACACACCTGTTGTAGTGGTTCATCTATGAAGCTGGAGCCAGTCAGTCTTCTGTCAATCTTTATGGGTTTCAGTTCCAGTTTCATCTCATCCAATGTCTAAGAGAGAGACAAAGATGGCACTTTCATCATCATGGCAACTGGCTGGCTGAGCGCATCAAGGAAAGGAACTTGATTAACAGCTACTGCGTTCGTTTGTTTTGGTGAGGTCAATCCATCAGTGACGGCGGACGTAACGTAATCTGTGTGTGCATTTGCCAAGAATGTTTGTATGTATTTGTTTACCTTCAGTATACCAGTTTGCGTGGGCAACAGGTAGGAATGCTCGCACTTTTCCAGGTGTTTCTCGGAGTTGATCTTCCCATACAGCAGAGTGACCGCAAAGCCCCTGGAAAACAGAAGTGAGAGCCACAGATCGGCTAAAAACAGCTGTATCGGGCTACTGAGAGGAATATTGTGAGAGAGCAGTCTTCAATAAAAGACATGTCTGGTTTACAAGTCTTCTGCTCACCCTCCAATGAAGCAGAATATGTAAAAGGCCAGGTAGAATATTGCAAAAGGTCCAAAGGTGATGAGGAACAGCACGACTCCAAGACCCCCCCATCCCCAGATGGACAGACTGGCCTGGAAGAAAAACAAAACACAGAATAAATGGTCTACAACTTCACCCCCTCTGGCCTATTTTAAATCATTTCTTAAAACTCATTTTTATAGACATGTATCTAAGTGATGTCATCTTTTTTTATTATTATTATTATTTATTTATTATTGCTTTTATTCTTATAGCTATAGTTATAAGTTTACAATTGCTGTTTGTTTGTTTCTACTGCTTTTTTTGTCTCTTTTACTGTCTTTATCTTTCAACATCCTTCTGTTTTCTCTTTACTGTGTTTTGCATCTTTTGTTTCCCTTTAACCTTATCTTGATTTTACCTCAATTTTGTCCTGCTCTTGTTTGGCCTTTTTGTACAACTTTCTGTTATTTTGCTTTCTGATTTTTCTGCTTTTGTTGTGTCTGTCAGAGCACTCTATAGACTCTGTTTTTAAAGGTGCTTTCTAAATAAAGCTTATTATTATTATTATTAGTTGTTGTAGTAGTACTAGTATTTTAACTTGCATTTTAACCAGTACATTATGCAGACATTTGACCTGGCTACTGTATGTTTCCCTGTGGTGGAGAGTCCAGGTACAAAACATCATACTGCGATACTTTCAAGGCATACTGCAATTTCAATACTGATTTTGATATTCATAAACCTATGGGAAAATGCTTTACCCCTCTGTTTACAATGGCCAAAAATTATATATTCGTTATTCCAATAAAACAGCAATAATAATCAAGTGAGGCAAGCATACTAGGCATGTAATATGTTTCACATAGAGCAGGCTCATTTAGTGAACACCCTGACATAACAGGCCAACTAGTCAATGAAAAGAAGACATGATCAATCTGCCTGCTTTGCACCTGGTTCACTCATAACTTTACACACTGTTACCCATTTACCAACAGGCGCAAACACATGCATTTTATTTCCACAGCATAAACAAAATAATGCATACTTTTAGATAGATAGATAGATTTATTGTCCTTTTCAGGATAATTGTTTTCACATTCTGTACAGCCTTGAGAATTACACAAACAATTTTACAGGAACACCATCAATATCACAGACGTATACCCGCCACCATACACTATACATTTCACCACAATCTTTTCATTCTCTTGTTTAGTTCAGTTATGGCATATGGAACTTTCTGATATACTGCACACTTTGATATTGTGACATTGATATTTTTACAGTATATTACGCAACACTAGTTGAGAGGGTGAGTACAATAGATGGTGCTTGTGGCTTGGGCTCTCACACTTCTTTCTATTGTCTCTTCTGTCTTTTGAATACCATTAGAAAGATGGCTTCATGTTAACCTCGACCCTCAACATAATCTGCTCATATAAAATTGTTTGAGCTAGACTGTTCACTCCTATTTGAAGAAAAAATAAAAATCAAAAGCACCAGTCTGACTCTGACTCAGTGAGATGATTATGCTGTTCTTCTAAAATGACGTCTCCTGAAAATACTTTAGATATCAGCCTAGGAAAAAGATATGTGTATTGTAAGAGAATATTAGGGACAAAAACCTAGAAAACTGTATATGTGTATGTGTGTGTGTGTGTGTGTGTGTCAGTGTGTGTGTGTGTATCGGTGTGCACACGTGTGTAACATCCTCAGCTTTCCTGTTATTGTCAGTGCAGGAAACCAAGCTGTAGTTTCCAGCTAGCAGTCTCACTCTCTCAGTCAGACCAAGCCAATGACAAACAACAAGCTAACAAGCTAATGCTATCTATCTAAATCTCTGCTTAAGCACATGTTAGGCCAATGCTACAAGATTCCATTATTTCATTTATAAAACACCAAAAATAAATAAATAAATAAATAAATAAATGAAAAAAAAAACACCTGTTACTTTTTGCCACTCAACAGTTCTGGTGTTGGAAGGCCAGTGAGCCTGGCAGGCCGAAGCAGCCTGTCACTGTAAGCGGCACTGGCACAAATAGCGGGGCTAATACCCGCTCACGTCAGCTCGCTCAAGGCTTTTAAACTGGAGTGACCTCCAGGACAGCAGCTGATGCTTGCTCATGTTACAACTTCTACAACTTGGGTTCCACTTTTAATCATGCAACGTACAAAACTGCATGTATTCGTAAAATTAATAATTATGGCAACTGATCGCCACAGGGAAATTTTGTTTTCACTTTTCTCCTTTCACAGGTACGTCCAGCTGAAACAGTCTTGGAAGTGATTTGCTCTAAAACACTTCAGCTATGGTGGGTGACCAGTGGGCGTGAACACAAGTCCTAAGAATGAAAAATGGTCTCCTCACTCACTACCCCAAATTAAGTGTGTACTCAGCTTTGTTGGCTACATCCTTGCAATAAGAAAAGGTACATTTTCAGGCAGATACATGTGTGTAGGTCCCTGTGTGAGTGTGTAAGTGAAGGATGAGCCTGCCACAGTGCTCCTCTACAGGGAACTTTCACAGTCCAGCAGGTGCAGGCTGGACAAATGAAACTAGGCCATGCAAAGCTTAGCAAAGTACCATAATATATGCAGCGTCATGAGGTAAGGTGAAAAAAATGTCTTTATCTACACAGCCCACGGTGACACACACACACACACACACACACACACAAATACATACAAGTTTACAGTGTGATGGTGGGGTCATCAGATAGTAGTGTTGAGAGGCACAGTGTTCAGTGTCTGATCATCAGCAAAGATGATCTCGACTGGCCTGGATTCATACTAGAGTTCCTGAGATAAGCAGCTCCACTGACAGACCCAGATAGGGACAGACAGAGCTTCCTGAGGATACTGACACATTGTTCTCTCCACTGCAGTCAGCTATGGACAATCGGATGACACGCATTAGACTGGCTGCCAACTACGTTGCACTCGGAAACATGGCCCAGTGAGCTTACTATGTATAGCATGACCACCATACACTGCAGGCTATTGTCGAGAGATGATGGTGGGCGAACTACTGTCGAGGAACAGGGTCCGTTTGTCAGGGATTAACATGGTAAGCTAGGTCAATGGATTTTACTCTGGGGTCCGGGGACCCCACTGGGGTCCTTGAGGGGCTTCCAGCAAAATGAGGAACAGTTTAATTTCACTACGCTGCATTCACACGCTTTTCACAAAGCATTTAAATGCAAGAAATCTCACATCAATCCAGCATTATTGAGCTGGCCTTTGAATATAGAATTAAAATAATTATGAAATTTTATTTAATTCACTAGAAATTGCTACAACACAAAAATATGTACAAGTGATTACATTAATATTCTATAGTCTAAATAGCAAAGTAACTTGAAGTGGGGGACTGGGTTGAGGACATCAAAGTTTGAAAGCCCTTGGGTTAATCGAGATCAGCAGTTCTACCAATGCACAAATTGGCAAAACCACAACAATACATCCACAACATCTCCCTGGAAAATATACATGCATTATATGTACATTTGTGAATTGCATTTTGATAAACTCAGTGCAATAGGTTTGTCTGACAATCATCTCTGGACACTTCAGTAAAATGTATAGGCACAGGTGAGCTCCCTCTGATGCATACCAGCGTGCATCACCACGCTGGTTGAAAATCACTGATCACACAGCATACTGCATACCCTAAAAACCTGATTCTGCTAATGATACTACTAGGCCCTACTGACCCTGCAGTTGTTGAATGACAGTAAACACATGAAACAGGGGTCATCATTTCCAGTCCTTGAGGGCGTTCTGTAATCCAAGCCTGCCAAACAGACAGCATCAACTACAACTGTAGCAGTCACAATATAACCTGTAAACGTGACTCAGAACACAGGAAACATGGCAGATCACATCAGGGTTGTAGAATGTGTCCAAACTGGCTGGGCCTCTTTCCTAAGCCGCCACTGTCTGGGACAATAGCTGTAATAGCAGGGTTAGGACTCTGGGAAGACTACAAGGCTGACCACAGGAGATGACTAGTCCTACAGTATCGTTAAGCAAGGAGTGGCTGAAATATAAAGGAGAGCTATTCACAGAATTCTTTGTTCCCCTGCAACATGCTGTTACTATCTTGAACGAACTGCACAATGGCCTGGGCTCTGACAGGTCGATGAATGTCTTTCAGCCAAATAGATCATGTGCAATAATGTCTCTATTTACGACAAAACCACTTTGAGCTCACACAAGACCTTCATCAACATTTGCAGCAGCTTGACCTGTAATAGCACGGCTAAGCTCTTTACCTTTCACCCTCACTTGTCTGAGTCACAGTGAGTGCAGAAGCAGCACTAACCCTCCACTGCTGACAATGCTCAGAGCCTTTCAGCAGCCCAATACAGTCATCATTCACCAATTTACTACCACCAGGCCTGGGCTAGGTGCTGGCAGGTGACTGACACACACGATAATGAAGTGATAACAAGGCCTCATGACTTTCCATATCATCCTGAAGTAGCTACTAGCCTCTGAGCCTCTACAGTGAACAGCCTAGACTTGGTAGCAAGATCCTAGTGTGCACCTTGCCAGAGACATCAATCGGACGTGACTCAATTATTTATTGAATCTCTTTAACTTTCTTTGAGTATTTTCTTTGACCTGCTTGCAGTGCCAAACAGGCAGGGTGTGTGCTTCAAACAAATGGTTTCCTGTAAATATTATTGTAAATGTGAATTTTAGTTCTTATACTGAGGCTCGGTACTGAGCCCAACCCATGGTGACTTCAAAGTGATATTTCAGTTCAAAGAAGAGTTAGCAATTGAGCTGTATTTTTCAACTGTTATTTTCAGAGGGTCACACTGAGCAATGAGTTTACATGACAAATTATCACATTTACATTTTTTCTGACTATGAGGGCAATTCCTGAGAAAGTACTTGAATGACTTCCCAGTGGGTAATCTAAGTCAGTAATTTCTGACGTCAATAGTGCCAGTGAGCGGCCAGTGAGTCTGGAGCCTATCAGTAGGCCCGCAGCCTGTGTGATGAGGTGATGAGGCTGTGGAGGCTTGGCTCTCGAGGAGAGATGATAACCGACACTCTTGAGTCATTACAGCTTACACAGGGTTTTAAACATGGACCATCTGTTCTAGTAATCAACACCCAAGTTCACAGGAACATGCAAACATAAACATCTAGCAATTCTTTACACAACTCATGGTAAACAGACACACAGGCATGAGTGCAACAATGCACAATGTGTGTAAGCAAAATACCTGCACATGTAGAATTACATCCATGTCCCTTTATAAAATTTCGCACAGGCAAAACCCAGACCGTTCAGAGATTGGTTCATAATCAGTGACTTGCACTTCAAAGAACAGCTCATCTTCTCTTCAACAACACACACACACACACACACACAAGCATTTCCCCTGATCAGTAAGACAGGCTTGTCACTGTCTGCCAATACACTCACTCTCTAAAAAACACACTCAATCTCTCTACCTCACTCTCCATCTCTCTATCTCTCTCACTCATAAACAATGATTGGGGGAATCTTGAATTTGCATAATTTGAATAATTAAATACACAAAGGCATGAAGACACCTGTCTCACACTCTGACACCAGACACATGCAGAAACTCAAACACATAATCACACATGCTGTAACACATGCAGTCTCTTATCACAGGCTTAGGGACAGAATTATCGCTTCCCACACTCTTAGCATAGCACACAAACAAACGCACACACACACACACAACACACACACACCTATGCACAGGTTCACAAGGCTTAGCTGTAACACCAGTCAGCGTGGCCAGAGAGTGAGGTTAACTCAGCCCATTAAAGCTCTCCTGTGGGATATCCATGGTTAATGCCTGAGAGAGAGTGAGCAGGGAGGGCAACACCTGACCAGGAGGGTCTAATCCACGAAGACCACCACAATAGAAATAACTACAATCATAGTGTTAGGGTTAAATCCCTAGTGTGAGAAACAATATATCTATTAGATTTGTGCAATTAAACAACAAAAAAATGCAGCAGTGACTATTGTAATTTCAGGGTTTCTACACATTTTCAATCTCAAAATTCCATTTACTTTTCCAGACCTTCATTGCCAGACTCCTTGGTAGATTTTTTCGACTACATCAGACTGCTGATAACTAAATGTTTATGAGGCTTGTAAATTATTTAGGCCTAAAAAGAGATGATACGCCCTGTGCAGAGGACACTTTTGAAAGCTCTGTATGACTGCAAATGGCTGCTTCACTCATGTCTGATTGATCAAACGATTTAGCACACATGTTACAAACTGGTTTTGCTTTAGATTTTAGATCCTTCACTATCTATTTTGAAAAATCTGGATGGGTTAGCCTCTTATCTGAGAATTTGCATTGCCCATCTTGTGGCCATGGGTGGACTGGAGCTAAATTGGACGGAACAGCCACTGTTGTCATTCTCAAGGCTGTACGGCCAAAGAGGCATTTGAATTGTTCTCTCCTACGCTGTCTCACTATAAAACACAGCCTCTTCAAAATGAAAAATGCATTCTGTTGCAATTTTATAAATTACACATTTTAGAAAAGTGTACACACACACACACACACACACACACACACACACAATAGTCTGGAAATTAAAAAAAGTTTTTCCAGGCATTTTCCTCATTTTTCCATATAATTCTAGACCTGGAAATGATCGAAATCATATTCCATACTTTTCCAGACTGCATAGGAGCCCTGTAATTTCCAGACCACACAAGACTATATTTTTTGTTTTTGTTTTTCCAAGAGGGACAGCTTTTTCAGACTGCTTACCCTTCTAGACAAGGGCTTTTGGTGCGGAGAAGAATTCCTGTCTGACAAACCATAAAACATGCTCCATGCTGGAGAAAATATTTTTTTTATTCAAACTGAGTAAATGCAAGTATCAGCATATAATTTTATTTCTGCCCTTTTTTCTGCTGTTTTTGTTAATATATTTTTGAACAGTAAAAAAGAAATTATGTAGGAAATACTGTGCCAAATGTATCCCAACTCATAGTGCAATCACAGTTTTCAGAGAAAAAGCACAGCCAATTTAGTTATGTCTCAAGTTTGATAGAAACTAGTAGTGGGGAGGTGGTCATCTTATGTTTGACTCAATCACGTTCTTTGACCACATTATGCAGCTGCTAAGCCTGACTTAGGACTCAGCATCATTAGTTAAGCCATGTTACATCACCGAGCTTTGATCAGAACTAAAAATACAGAGGGCCTGTTTTGTTATCACTGTAAACGAGAATGTCCTTGAATTTCAGTCCAAGCAAATAACAGGTAAATTACATTTCTTGTGGCTACAACTGACAGCTCTGACAAACACCTAGGATATTTGCTCAAATTCTTATTCTGATCTGTCTTTTTATTGCTCAAGAAAATGTTAAAATATGTGTGACAAAGAGCCAATGCAGTCACAAGTGCCGCTGAATTTTAGCTAATCTGGAAAATATGAGGCAACACTATGCACGGCAAACTGCATCAGAATCTTGCATTGGTATGCTACACATTGTTGTGTGTGGTGTGTTGGAGTCGAACCAACCAGACTGTCTGACCTACTCTGTCATCTGAAGGTGATCTGCCCATTTCCACTGACAAAGAGCTGACAGCCCATGATAAGTGACATATAAGGCAGCTGGTGAAGCAGACCCTGGACAAATCGAGCTGCTTGCTGATTCCGAACCTGTGCTACGTAATTGCCCATTAACAGGCCCTCAGCTAGGATCACTAAACTACATTAACATCAAGTGGAGCAACAGGTACGGCAGGGGAGCAAGCCCACATGGCAGATGGGCAAGACCAAAATGATCCACTGCTCAGCAAGCTGCACTGAACCCACTATTTCTCACCTGAATAATATCACCTTGAAATGTTGATGAACTACTCCTTTTATCACTTCTGAGGTAAGCTAATTTTGGTGTTAGATCTGTGGAGTCTTAAAAAAAAGGTTTCTAAATCAGTAACAAGTGACATCCTCCTACATCTACATTAAACACAACATCCAGCCTCACTTCACCTACCTAGGATGAACACATCATGTGTGAAAGCACTATACACGGACAATTGCTTCGTGGGAACAAGGCAACTGGCACTGATAGGAAAAAAACATGAGTTCTGTGTGAAAGGGGCATCTAAGAGTTGCTCAGACTTAACCTCACTTTTCACAGGTCTGAGGTGTTGGTTAAAATGTAACACAAGGGTTCACAGGCAGTTTAAAATGTCAGAGAGTGAACATTTTCTACCAGTGCCCTGAATATACTCCTAACCTGTCTCTTGAAAGGTGTCAGCTTCTCCTCTTTTTTCACAAGGCAACTACTCCTCAGGACAAAAGCGAGGAGGGAGAGGTGCACTGGATGACAAGCAGGCATGATGCGAGTACCATGCCCGTCTTAATGTCCCTCAAGCTTTGATTAAGACACCTTAATGAGATTTGGCCTGGAGAGGAACACCCTTTTGAAAGGCAGAGGTAACACTGTGGTGCTCTGGGTGAATACACAGTGCACTTTTGCTTTTAACTGGCTAGTTCAGTTTACAATAGTGTATTCAACAAGCTGTGTGGGGGCACTCCACTTGCACAGGGTAGTAAACAACAGCTTTGTATGAATATGAATAATAATTCCATGCCAATGTTTACAGCTGACCTTGTGTTCATGCAGTCAAAGGAGTTACAGAGCCACTAGATAGAAGAGCAAGATCTTCAATAAATGTCTGTGCCACCATATATTTATAAGCCAAACGATACAACTGTAAATCATGGCATCTTACATAATCAACTGGTAAATTACATTTGCTGTAGATCTGCAAGTGCTGGTTTACATTAGCACAAACAAAATTCCCTGGATGTACATCCAGTAAATTTGAGTTCAGCATGCTAAATCAAACAACATGACATCTGAAGCCAAATAATGAGAGGTAAAGCAGCTGGAAATGAGCTGAAGTGACCATATCAAGCAGCTTAGCGAAGCAGAGGGGTCGCTGCTTCCTCTGGTAAGATCTGGCGTGATGATGACAACACTGGAGATGAATGAGAGGGACTAAGAACAAACATTAAAGCTGCGAGTGAAGGGTCACACACTATATAAGATCTTGCCTCGCATCTTAAATTCATAATACACCAAGGTTTAATAAAAAATTTACACTTCAAAGCCGGTGCAAAGCCTAAACATACTGCTAGATGGTCAAAATATAGCACTATTATCACTTCAGACAACAGGAAACATTTGAAAGCAACTTTTTACGCAGAGATGGTGGCAAGCTGTAGTTTTAGGACTGTCTGAGTGTTACTTATAGAAGTGAGCACAGTGCCATGCATGCTGAATAGTACAGCGCAGGCTAAAGCTTCATTACAAAGGCTGAACTTCTCCTTAAGCTGCTGAAAAGGTGCCAAGATGTGCTGAGGTCACCTGCCGCTCAGGTGATGTGGAGTGTGTCGCCTGTTTGCTTATCAGAAGATGTCATCAATAACCGGTTATGTATTGAAAATGGGCTTAAGAAATGCATTAAGTAGAATAGTGTGTAGTGAGATACGGTATCCCGTGACGATTACAGCATGATATTGCATGCTATTACACAAGGCTTGCCATACTGAGTGCCATACTGAGTGGTCACAAAAAGTAAAGTGTGAATCCAGTGGCATACAATTTACGATCAAAGACACCAACAGTAATGTCTTTGTCAACAGATAACAGGCGCTAAAGATCTCCTATTAATATTTCAAGACACGCACCATTCTCAAGCTAAGGCGATGACAGGTTTATGATCTGACAGGGATATAGTTTTGTCACTCAATACTAAACACAACTGAATGCTGCTGAAAAACATCACCACCGGCACAGCTGTCCAGTGCTACGACCAGCTGGATGCCTCAGACTCACTCAGACGGACTGCAAACTACAGGAATGCCAAGACGATGCCATAACATTTAACGTTAACTCATCCAATCAACTGGCATCGCTTGCTATGGTGTTCTGCTATCTCGCTAGCGTTAACGTCAAAAACACGTTTGTCGACGTGAGGAAACAGCCACAACAGCCAGATGACCACCAAGTTCCGTGTCCCACACCTGTGTGAACCCACCCTGTCAACCTTGCCGCCCACGGGCAGCCAACTTTCTGACAGCCCTAACGTTAGCCATCCTCCCAGCTAACGCCCATCTCACCTGAACTGGTAGTGATACAGAAATTCTTCTTTGATGAACGTTACTCATAATCTAAACGCATATCATCGACATTGCCTATGTCGAGCTAATTCAAGCACAGCGTTGACAGCGCGGATATCCTCAGCTCATCGTATTAGCTGTGTAATCCTCAGCTGACTGCCACTTAGCAGATGCTTTTCTGAAACCAGAAAGGCTGTCCGTCTACTGTGGCTGAGCGCCGCCCGCCCTGCCAGCCTATGTGTTTACCTGTGATGCTAAAGCTAAGGCGCTAGCCGCTGAGAGCTAGCCAGGAGGCTAACTGTCACTGGGAAAACAAACTAGTGTGGACGCGTCTATTTCGCCCTGCGCGGACTTACCTCTGCAAACATCGTTTAAAAGGCTGTGTGTGCGGTGGCTTTGGCTAACCCCACCACATTGTAACATGCGAATATGACGCTATTTGCTCGTTTAAAAACGGTTGTATTTCCAGCCTCCGTACTCTCTTCGGAGAGTCGCCATGTTGCAAGGTTTACGTCTCGGGTTCCCCGTTTGTGGACGTCGCCTTTACGATTGGCTGAAAAAATGATGACGTAGAAACACACCCGTGACTGATTGACAGACGCAAATACAGTGCCAACTCGATTGACTGACCCAAATATAGTAATAATGATAAGGCAGTTCTGACACCGCTTTACCGCAGCGAAACGCTTCAAGAGTCAGATAATTGAGAGCACAGCTGCGTGGTTTTGGTCGCTTTTGAATGCAGAAGACCCTGTCAGCTTCTGCATACATTCAACATAATCTGACACTATCAAAAAGAGCCATGATCCCTTTTATCTCTGCGGATGTACCAAAATAGCACAACAGCATACTTTATTCTGCCAGTACATGCACCCAATACTCAATATTTTCAGTAAGTGTACGCTTAAATTTGATCTAATACTGTGCAACAATTTAATTAATACAGAATATGCGTGCCAGTTGTTTCCAAAGACCCATTTTAATTGAATTTTAAGTCTAAACCAGTTTTCTAGTGTATAATTAAAATGCTTTTATGGAGGTGTATGTGTATTTTGCTTGATCAATGATACCCAGTGACTGGTAATGTGTATTTGGGCTCTTGAGTGTGTTTTTAGTTTGTACTACTATGGTATCATCCCATTATTAAACACTTCAGTCAGACAAATTGCTTTTATCTGAATTCTGCACAAGATAGGCAAGTGCACAGTCTTGTATGTATCACATGGTTAACTGGCGGCTGCCTGCAAACCCAGTTACACTGCATAATTTAATAGACCCACCTGGCACCTTCATTAACTCAAACTATACCTTACACCACCTGTGGCCTGGCAGAAAGACAAAGCGAGAGAGAGTGAGCATGGATGAGGTGGGGGGGTAGAAACAAAGAGCCAGAGACAGTGACGGAAAGTGATCGAGAGATTGCAAGCTGAAAGAGATCCTGCTCATGTAAACGTCTCATTGTTGTTGTGGATCACAGTACCTGTCTCCAGGTGGGCAGAGCCCCAGCTGGGTCACACAGCAGGCAAGGGTGAAGCAAGATAAAGTCTTTGGCTCCTTCGACTCCATAAGAGTAGACCGCACTCACCAGGTTGCCCATTCTTTCACTGCCCCGGTGCATGCAAAGGACCTCTCCCTTGCCTTGTCATGTTTAGTGTGTGTGTGTGTGTGTGTGTGTGTGTGTGTTAAAGACAATGCAGAAGAAAAACAAATGTTGCTTTCATGGTAGGCAGCGCAAGACTGGAGAGCCCTGCAGAGACAAGTTATTCCATGTCCTATCTCCCTCCTGTCTGTACATCTTTCTCTTTCACACACTTTCTTTCTCTCTTTCTCTGTCTCTTTCACTTATTTGCACTCTCTCTCTCTGTCTCACTCTTTCCCTGTCTTGCTCTCTTCCTGTTATACACAAGAAAACACAGGAGAGGGCATGTTATGTTCAGTAAACTTTGCACCCCTGGTTTATGAGGGTTAGTTAAAAGGTCTCAAGCAAAACACGTGACAAACTCAGTGGTGTTTTTCCATTATGTTCAGTGTTCAGAGTGTTTGAAATGGCAGTAATGCCGTAAGATTGGATTAAAATTTGCAGTCTGAATTCATGTAGACTATACTTTGAAAACAAGTTAAATGCCGTGCAGTCACAGTGCATGCCCATATCTGTGTGTCCATGTGTGCATATGCAGGCATGTGAGCAACTGCACCACCCACTCTGTATAAGTGATTTGCTACATTGCAGGAAGTAGAGTCACACTTGAGAATAGGGTGACTAACAATCTCGGTTTTCCTTCCAGCTCCTACATACAGCACATCACATGCACAAAGCCTCATAAACACACACACAGATACATGCATATACAAACCAGCTGAGCACCTGCATACATGCTCATTTTCACTGAATTCTACATGATAAAGAGAGCAAATGGGTAAGATTAATGAAGGTCTATAACGACTGATTGCTTTAACATTAATCCCGCCGACTGGGACACCCACACACCCCAGAGGTATAGCCTACCTTTTGTTGTATCTCACTTTATTCTGTCATTTCAATTTTTCATGACTTCAATCAATCAATGACTAATGAATGCCAGTCAAAAGCACCCAATCCTGCCCTGTGCAGTTTCAGTAAATGGAAGTGGATGTAACACAAATGCATGTAACACAGTGCTTCACGCAGTAAAGCAATAAAACAGTATCCCTCTGCCCATCACCCACTCAAAAAAAAAAAAAAATCTGCAGACCCAGTTTTCCTCAAGTGCTCTATCGACAACCCTAAATACTGCACTTCCCAAAGATGATGTTCGAAGTCAGAAATACAGTGCAGTATACACTAATTTTCCTAAAATAATATTAATCTATGTTTTCCAGATGACATGAATTACCTAACTAATAATGTTTTGAGAAGTTATAAGTTAATATTTTGTGATGTCGGTTGTTTATTACAGTGGTTTATTCTTGATTGGTTGGTAGTCCTATCAGTATATTTTCCAAAGTCCATTTTCAAAGGCAATTTTCCGGAGATTTACTTGCAGAAAAAGTACAAAAAGGTCCTTCACCCCCCTTTTAACTTTACTCTCTCAAAGATTTATTGTCCACTCCTCATAGCTGGGTGTTGGTGTTACAGTAATTGGGAAACCTACAATATTACATATTTCACCACTAGGGGGCACTGTCGCTCCACCAACATCTCCTGTTTGGGGTCACTGGATGGTTTAAAAACAAACAACAGAGGGAAGTCTCGAATATATCACCTTTTGCATACCACTCATAGTTCTTCAAATACCCAATAATCCCTTGGGAAAAAGAACGTACATCAGAGTAATAATCTACATAGATGAGGAATCAAGAGGACTTTGAGTAAAATCAAGCATGTTGTCTTTAAAAATCTAAACACACACACACACACAGACCAAAAAAACATTGATAGCAAGTCTTCACTGTTCATAAATGGGACCCTGGTGTGTTATATATCTGCTGATTTCACAATGTCCTTTCAGTGGTGCCGTGTTTGAAGCTGAGCTGTTTCACACATTGGTCTGTGTAAATTCTTTGGGTGACTTCATGGTTTAGTCTAATGCTTAATGAGTAAAAAAAAAAAAAAAAAAAAAGTCATTTATCATTTACCGTGGTCTTTAAATGATTTCCTGAACCAACACAGTGTATTGCCTGTGTCTCTGTTTAGCAAGCCAGCGAGTGACCTGAGGCACGGTGGCCTGGAGGACGTCTGGTGTGTCAGAGTTCAGAGGTCACGAGGTGGAATGTGACAGCCGACGGTAACGTAACGATGAAGGAAATGCACATATGTACATCGTCAATGTTGGGTAAAAACGTTGCATCTCCAAAATGTCAAGTGTCCCTGTTTTCACCTTAACCACCGTGATGTTTTGAGCTTATCCAGTGAGTTTGAAAGGGGTTTCATAAGACCAAGAGTTTGCGCAATTTTTTCCCAACCCATAGAGCCTGGAATCCTTCAAATTAAAAGCATCAAGATTAGAGTTAGAAGGTTTTCGCCGAAATGTCACTCGCTCCTAAAGGAAATATAATTTATGATGTTGGTTTTTAATGATGTGGGCCTTCACATTGCGGGAAGCCTGTTGATTTTGTGTGTGTGTGAGTGTGTGTGTGTATTTTGCCATAGTGTGGTGACAGGGTGACACTAGGTAGATTAGGGGTGACACTCGCTAAATGTTTGCAGATGAGGGCTCCCAATATCTAATCACCACGGTAACAAGGGTCACCAGGGTGGGCCATCAAGCCCGAGGCAGTGCGGGTAGTAATGGAGCAAGATGTTTACTTCAAAATCAGACTGTTTGTGGGTATGTGAGTGAGCGTGTGTGTGTATGAGTGTGTGTTTTGTCCCTTGACCGCTGGCCTGGAGGGGAAAAGTGCGGTTGGCCAAACAGTCGAGGCCAGAAAACTCCACGGGCCATTGCAATGCCAAACCCCACTTAACACAAGCCTCTCCCCCCTCGACCTCAGCAGAAACCCCACAGCCACAGAGCTGCCAGGAACTGAGTGGACACTTCCTGGTGCACCATGATCCTGTAGATCCACTCGCTCTAGTCTTGTGTTCATCCTCTTGCGGTCTGATAGTAACCGCGGTCACAAATGTGCACCAAAAATCTGAATCTAACGATGCGTCCCATGATTAAAAGTCTCCTTTCTTTAACAAGTCAACCAGTCCATAGCTCAAAACGTTTCTAGCGACATGCAAATCAACTGTTCATCCCACTCCAACTTGCAAAACAAAAGATTTGCTTGTGTACAAAATGCTGTTGAGGTCACAGGAAGGAGGTTGTACAGCGACTGTCACCAACAGTATATGTTATGTCGAGTGATTTTAGCATCGTTCATCCGGGACAAAACTGTACCTGTCATTCTGTCCCTCATTCTGTTTACAGCTGAGTTTGGACCGTAAGGTAGCACCGCCATACAGAGATAAGGAGGATATATGTTTCACTTTTAAACGAATTCAAATAAACCTGCCTTTCATCCATTTAGGAAATTCCATAAATGTGGTCTGGGGATACTGTGGGCAGGAATACCACAAGTCTTCAGGGAACGTCGCTGGGGGAATATTTCCTGGAATTTCGGGCCTGTGCAGCCTCAGCAGAAGCTCATTTAGAGTTTGAATGCAGTTCGTTTTGAGATAACGCAGGTAGCAGGGCTTTTTGTTTCGTTGACTGTCGCTCTCTTGAGGGCTTTAAATGAAAACAATAGATCAGGAGAGGAGCAGGGCAGCGCAGGAGGAGGAGAAAATGGTGCAGAAGAAAAAGAGGTGCATTTTTCAAATGGTGAATAATTTGTCTGCTCTGACATGATGCTGCGCAGGACCACTTCCTGTGGCTCAGGTTTCTCTGTGAGTGTGTGTGTATGTGTGTGTGTGTTTCTGATGGGGGAGGGTGCACTTCCTGTACCAACTCCTGATTTTGGGGGCCCTAGATTTGTAGTGAGGCTGGAGAGGAGATGGACTGCAGAGAAAGAGGGGTTTGCTAAAAGATCCCAAGACTTTGTGATTTGCTATGAAGATTTGCGAAGGGGAGTACAGTGAGGAAACAGTGAAATAGTGCTTTTAGTCACACAGGGTTTAAAAATGAAGGTTTAGGTTTATGACAAAGACAAAAATTATCTTTCACATTTTGACATCTCTGGTGCATCATTTTGATAAATACTGCTGTTTGTCTACAACTGAACTATGTAATCATGTATTCACTGCTTGGTTAAGCTACAGATTTCCCTGCGTAAATAGGCTCCTTCTCTAAGTCTAAGTGGTGGGCCCATGTGACAGGATAATTAGAGCGACTTGAACCTAAAGGTGCATTTTGCAGAACTGACAGGGTTAAATCAAGGGAGCATGTTTAGACTCAGCTGGCAGAAAAAAAATTGGAATAAGCGTGTAATTTGATGGTTGAGTCTTAAAGGTTCTCACTGTTTGCCTGAATTACCGATAAACTGTGTGTTTATTCCATGTTTTTTGTCACTCGAGTCAAATCAGCCTTCCTTAAATCAACCTTGCAATTTTGTGTAGTGTACCTTTAAAGATTGGCCGTTAATTGAAAGACATGATTTATTTACACAACGTTAACACTTTTCTATGTGTGTGTGTGTGTGTGTGTGTGTGTGTGTGTGTTCAAGAGCAATGCAACCTGTTTTATGTCAGTTTGTCTCACACTGGTGCGGTTCACGTGTGTGGCCAAGGGAAGTGGGGTACAGTCAGACCCAAGCTAAAAAAACTTGGTTCAAACACTGTATTTTCCCTCTCATTGGATTCAGACTTGAAGCCCTCCGTTTCATAGTGGAGTCGATAACCTTGTGTTGCCTTCCCTAATAAGCACTGTTCATCTTAATGCCGCCGAGCGCCAAGCGAGATTTGCCACGGTCAGGTTGTGTTATTGTCTGCGGCGCTCGGTTTCCCTTCAGAAGCCCAACCTGTCTGTTTTTCTTCTCACTGCTTTCTTTTTTAGCTTCGTTTTGCTAAATTACTTTCCCTTAATCGCTTAATTTTTCTGTCTTTTCCTTCCTTTATTCTCTGTTTTGACAGTGTGTGTGTGTGTGTGTGTGTCTGTGTGTGTTTGTGTGTCTATGTGTGTGTGTCCAATACCTTGGGGCTTGGCAGTGCCTGTACTGAGGTTTCTGTGGCCACAGGTAGCGGACCTGTTCACTTAAACACTGCACCTCTAATGTACTCC
>OMLB01041539.1:0-12449 GCA_900302555.1 Myripristis jacobus
AATTGCTGGGGCAGTTATCACATTTTGGCAGGATTTGTGTGCTTTTGTTTGAGTCTGAAGTAATTATAGCTCCTTGCTTGATTTTTTTTGTTGGTTAAACAGTGTTTGTGTGCATCTGTACACGTTTCATGGAGTTTAAGAGACGGTCAGTGTGCGCTTTGGGCTGTGGCTTATTGGTGCCTTGGTGAAGTGTGTGTGTGTGGGGAGTGGAAATATATCAGTGTTTGGGAAGAACATCAGAGGGAAGATGAGTAACACAACCCACATGAGATTGTGAGGGATTTTTATTATTAAAGTGTGCTTTATGCTCAATTCACTAACACGCCTATCTACCATTAATCATTGAAAATCATTAAATGCTGTGTGTGTTTTTTTTCTCATTGAACTCAGCACATGTTGGTGTCCTTGGAGTGGAAAAGTACTGAGAAAGTCTGTGTGTGAGTGTCAGTGTGTGTGTGATTCTTCTCAAACACAGCACCCTAGACATCCCTGCAGAGACAGACAGTGTTAGTGTGTATATCCTGTTTTTCAACTTGTTTTGCGTTGCCACTCTAACCGTAAAGGGGAAGCTGACAAACAAATTAATAACCAACCTGTCATACTATGCAAATTCAGGGTAGAAGTTTCTGTTTGAATCAATGAGCCAACACTGAGCAGCTCCGACATTATTGGTATACTGCTTTTCCCGTATTGCAGTATCGCAATATTAAAGACAACAAAAGGCAACCTCTGCTGCTCTCCTTTACGTCACCCTTTGAAACCTGAGCATATTCACTTGATTTCTTTCAAAAATATGGGAAAAGAGGAGATGAGCAAATTAGAAAAAATTCAAAATAAAAAATGGAGCATTAGCCAAAAATTTGGAAAATTAGCTATTTTTGAATGGCAAGAAAACTATATTTATAGTTATTAGGGTGTAAAATATATTTGAATGTCAGATCAGTGATGCTGGATTGATGGTGTTTTAAGTGTTTGCAGATGGAGGCCTCTGAGCGCTTCACATTTTGCATGTGTTCATTATATTATTGTAATTTTTAGTTTTGTAGTTAATCCTCTGAATTCTCTTTATTTATTTTTATAAATTTTTTGAAGCAGGGGGTTGGGTATTTGGTCAGTTTTGCTCTTTTTTTTGGCTAATTTTATGATAATTTTCTACAAATATTCTGGTAATTTTCATCCAGTTTTTAAAAACCTTTTGTGTGCTAATTTTTTTTGGTTATTTTCTTGGAACTTTTTATTAGTTTCTTGCTAATTTTCTGGTCATTCCTCGCCAATTTGCTTTAACAAATCAAGTGAATTTGTTCAAACTTCAAGGGGTTAATAATGTATTTTGTAGGGTATCACAAGAAATCTGACACTGATCATCAACTGCTCTGATGTTTAAAAATATCACTTTAGTAATTATTGTTGATGATATAGGCAATTTGCTCATGTTTCTGCAACAAGATACAACCGCATGCACAAAAAAGGCCACAATACCTATCGCTCTCACTGTTGTGCCAAGAGAAAGTTCACTGTCACATGAATCCAATCACCATCTACTACTTTCTTCTTTAGGAAGATCCTAAGCTCGTCTCTGCCAGTAAATGTTTGTTTCACTGATCGACTTGTTTCTGTGTGTTCTCAGCGGCCGGCTGCACCTTCGATGAGGACTCAGACCCTAATCTGTGTGACTTCACCCAGGGGGAGGAGGACGACTTTGACTGGCAGCTGTTCCGGACACACAGTTCACCTCATGTCAGCTCTGACCTCCTGCGGGGTGAGTGCTCTGCTCTCCATCGCTGCTATTAGACAGCTATTCAGACTCCATTCTCGCTGGGTAGTTTTATGTCTGCAGGCATGTAGACGTAAGCTGACTCACAAATCGGGCATACTTTCACACCAAGTCAGACTTTACAGGGTACGTGACTGAATGTACCTGTAATTTTTGTGCGACAGATAAGCAGTTGGTGTCTGTGCTAGTGCTTAAGTGTTCATTTTTTTTTTAAGGAAAATGCAACACTAAAATACTTTAATGCTGTTTAAAAATGGGGATTGGCTACTTATATTGCGTTTCTGGTGCCATTTTGTTGCTCTAGGGTGTAATTATGTTTTCGGTAAAATTGCCAAACACATTGCACATCGAGAACAGCTGCAGCTACAATGAAGCTTAATCTAAGAAAGACGTGTGCTCTCCCTCTTCTATGCTGGATTTCTCCATCTATGTGAGTTTAACATTGCTTATAACTGTTGTCTACAAAGAACGCCTTGCTCATTTATTTCTCGCGGTTTACATTGAAGCCTGGCCTCTAATGCTTTTAGTTTGGATTGTTGAATTAAACTTTTTCCTTATTAAAACACCACTGTGGCTGTACTGAAAGTAAGTGGACTCACGTTTGACTAGCTAGCTGCAGAAAAAAACAAAAATACACCACGGACCAAACGGCACCAGGAAGGCAATGTAAATGAGAAATTCCAGGTTTTAAAGAGTGTAAATGCTTTTTAGGATTCTGTGTGTGTGTGTGTGTGTGTGTGTGTGTGTGTGTGTGTGTGTGTGTGTTGGGGGGTGGAGGAGCTTTGGCCTTCATGTGTGGTACGTGCTCTACCAGGTGAGCTACCAGGGCGCCGCTTTCCACTGGAATTTAAATAGTCCATGACGTTGGGAAATTAATGGTGTTCATTTTGCGCAGGTACAGCCAGTAAGTCAGGAATGTGTATATACTGTATATGCAAATCAATCTTTACATATCCAACGTCCACGATGCATGTGCTTTAATCAAGCCTTTGCCCCAGTTGTGTCTGCTTCCTGCTAACCTCAGGGATAATTTCATGTTAACCAGGCTCTCAGGGCAAATGGAAACCTGCTTTTTCCTACTAGCATCCTCTCTGCTGGTGGCTGCCACAGGGAGTGGCATGCATAGTTTATGAGGTGCTCCTCTATTTCTGCATTAACAAATATCTACAGGGAACTGGGAAAGAGAAGGGTGCTGTTTCAGCTTCTCAGCACAGATATCAGTGTCAGCAGTGGGCTCACTACTAAAACTGTTCTACAATTGTAGACATGCTTGTAGACTATGATAGTGGCCTCCCTCCGGTGTGAGTAATCAATCTATCAAACAATCAGTTGATCAGTGATATAATAACAGGAACTGGAGCTCTCCGTGGGAAGATGTTAAAATGTCCATTGTTCATGACAGAGAAAGAAAGATAGACAGTGAGTGAGACATTCAGCGCACATTTAATAGCAGCTGCAATATTACAACAAGCTTTTAAGAAAGGAAGGACACATTATTAGTTAATTGGACAAAGTTAATGCAGCAGATATAAAGAGATGAACAGATG
This sequence comes from Myripristis jacobus, assembly GCA_900302555.1. Taxonomy (NCBI): domain Eukaryota; kingdom Metazoa; phylum Chordata; class Actinopteri; order Holocentriformes; family Holocentridae; genus Myripristis; species Myripristis jacobus. Next base: position 3,322 of record OMLB01041539.1, read on the forward strand.
TACAGATGACAAGATACGATGCAACCAAGAGGACACAATAATTAGAGAGATAATTTAAAAAGAATTAATGGTGAGCCTCAGCGAAAACCTCACCCATCTGGAAAAAAATGACTATCAGTCAGAGTAGCCTCTGAAAATGGTTTAAAAAATTCCTGCAGGGAGAAGTGGTGTTACCTTAAAAAGTTGAGTACGTGTGATTTTGATATATATGACTACAACGCTTTCCTGTCCCTGGGGTTCTATACAAATAGAATTCTGAATTTTGATAAATCCTGAATTTAATCCCAAACTGTTAAAGTGCACCTCATTCACCTCCACATCATCAGCATTCGAGTGAGAATCTGCCTGCAGCCACCAGCCAATTCAGGGCAGGCGACGGGATAATTAATACTTTTCCCTTCGGGTTTAATTAAAACTTACTGCCACGACATTTACAGGGATCCAGGGCCTGTGACGGAACAGAATAGCACAGGTGGAATAAGGCAGGTAACTGTATTCTGCAAATGATGGGACTGCAACAGACTCTGAGCACCCACTTGCTATCGACCAGTTCAGAGTACCAAGAGACATATATTCAATTTCTTATCTGTGCATCCTTCAGGCCCACACTGGAAACACAGCAAGTGTATTATGTTATTCATCTAAATTGCAGGTGTCATTGTATCGTGAGAACAGTGTCTGACAGTTGGGTACATCGTGACATTTTCACTGTGTTATTTAAGGCAGATAACCTTACTGCAGATATTGGCACAGGAAGTTGTTTTTTTTTTCTTTTTTTCTCCCACTTAATCCCACTGTGTTGACTTCTACCTATATATCACATTGGGAACCTCACTATCCACCATCTGGGCAGCCAAGGTGGAGGGATAACACAAGTTTATGAGATAAGGCTATTTACATTGGACCAGTATTAACTTTCTGGAGCTGAGAAATTGGTGTCGAGGGAAGATTAGTAAACACAGCTGAGATAGCAGCAGCTCGTGGCTCCCAGGAGAAATTAGAGACTACTGTTCCCATGAAAGAGAAAGGAGTGTCGATAAAAAGGATAGAACGCAGTGAGATCTTAATAAGAATGGCCCATTTTACTGCACTCGCTTTTATTTTGAATTGGATGTGAGATGTCTGGTTGCTATTGATAATCTTTAGTCCTTTTTTGGTCTATTTTAATGAAACAAGACAGGTTTCCAGAATGATGACCTTGCAAAGAAGCACGTGCATGCATGTCAATTCTGCCTCATTTTGTGAAAGGCTCATTCATTAATGTGAAGACTTATTTGTCTGCTGTAATATCCTTTAAAGCATGGCAGGCAGGGTCTCAAGAGAAAAATGTAACCTTAAACACTAATACTTTAAAACTGCTTAAAAACAGCAACTGGCAATGTATCTTGCCTTTTTTGGGACCATATTGTGTTGCTGTTGTCTTGGCATATTTTGGAATGTGCTGGTGGTATATTTTTCTCATTCCCAGAGGTAAGTGGTGAAATGCAAACAATATGTCATCATGTTGAGATAATTCCAGCTCTGCTTCACTGGAGTTTGGTAGCAGACAATTTTTCAGCCATCTGAAACATCAACAGTAAATATCAGGTCTTGATGTCATTCCCTCAGAATCAAAAAGAAAAGGGCTTTTTTCTTGAGCCACAGTTTTCTGCCAATGGTAGTCTACTGGGAGAAATTCATTGCAGAGATACCAATCTGTCCACTGACAGAAGCCTCAATAGACCATCATGCAATGCAGTCACAGCTTGCATCTTTGTGCATCTGTTGTTGGTAGCCTGTGAAATACAACACCCCTTCTGACAGTTTTTTTGTAATTTCACCAGCTTGGCACATCATGGCATTGTCCTCTCTCCATTGTGTTTTTCTCAACTCTAAAAACTTACTACACCATCACGAGTGCTGTTGCTCTTTCCACCTACACATATATAACACTGAGAACCACCTCCCCTCTCTGGAGGTTGTCGATAGTTATTCTGGGAGGCATAGGAAATGACTAACTTTAGTAGATATAAACGAGAGCGGTTGAGGTAAAGTGGGTTCACCAAGAAACTAAATTACCAAACTTTAATCTCAAAATATCTCCTGGAATGCACATCATAAATTAATAATCTAACACTGATGGAGTATCGGAGGGTGGATTTTCCTTCAGTACACTGAATTTTCCTGCTTCAACACCCTGTGTGGAGAGTGGCCTATTCTGGCTGAAGCGCCCTTGAGCAACACACACACACACACACACACACACACACTGCTCAGCTGATGACCTCAGTGCCTTGCAGTGAGACTCTCTGTGCAGAGTTTAGGCCTTTAGCTCCCAGCTGAGTCATACCAGATATCCTCAAATGGCTGCTCGGCCCCCCACTGATTGACACTAGGAATTGAAATGAGTGATGAAATATGGCATGTTTTTTGTCTTAACCTAATCTTGTAAATGCCCTGCTGTCACCTTCCCTTTCTGTCATTGCCTGCTGTGCAATCCAGTGCCTCACCCGCCTTGAAAGTAATCTTTCAGATAGACTAAGATAATGGACTAAGATGTTATTGGCTTTTGGTCTATGAGCTGCTTGTACAATGGATCTCTGCACAAATACCCACAGACACTCTGAATGGACTTTGCTGTTGAATAGACACTCAGGTCTGAGCTGGCTACAGGATTACATGAAGCATGGCTTTGAGCCTTGTCTTGGGGTTAGAGCCTGGTCAATGGGCACATACTGTAGTAGCAAGCCCAATGTAATGACCTTTGCAGGGATAATTCATACAGTAAAACACACAGACAGTCCTCCATCTGTATCTCCAACACCCTCTAGCAGTCGGCTGTGGAGGGCAATGTCATATCTTCTGGCCTTTATTATCTGTCACCTCTCACCCCTCCCTGGCCTCAGCCTCACACCAGCTGCATGTTAGTGTGTGTGTGTCACTGACAGTGACCCCAGATTCATCTACTTTCATGAAAGGATGAGGCAGGCCAAAGGGCAACCAGCCCCCCCTAAAAAGGGTTAGAGATTGTGAGCTGTATTGGAGCACTTGATCATCTGTGCCACTGCACAGGGGTAGGATTTTTTCTCCCTCTTTTCAGGGTATGGTTTTCATGTAAAAGAAAATAATGCATCATGTTTTTAGACACTTAATTTAAAAGTAAATGAAAAATCATACTGTATATCCATCTATCCAGCATAAAACCCATTGGGCTGCTAAGGATATTTCTCTCAAATTATGACTAATAATAAGAGCTATTTTAGGAAACCAGCTTGCATGCTATGAAAAATGAGTTTTGCATGCAATTGTTTGAATCACTATGAGGGTTATGCAGCCTTTTCTATATGTTGTTAAATAGAAATATGCTTTCAAGAAAGTACAGTGATCTTGTAGTGAATGTTTCATCTGAGCTCTGACAGGCAAAACCTCTTTGCAAGCTTTCACAGACTATTTGTGGATGTCAGATTTCATAGCAGCCCATAGATGATGAACCCGTTTGTCGCACAGCCCGAGCTGTCCTCACCTGTTTGCAAAGACCACAACTGCTCTCTGAAGTGAAGTATTTTCCTGCTGTTCATCTTAGTAGATAGGAGTCATGTTTTAGAAGAGACGATAGTGTGTCCTTTTAAATTCTGTGACGTGAAATAGCAAATAGATGGAGCTTGAAGCCATGGCTGACTAAATCTTAATATACATGTAATGGCTTAAGCAACATATCAGCTTTATGGGAAAGCGTGGCCTTTCCCTCAAGGCTAAAACCATACACTGATAAACAAAATTAGAGATAAGATAAAGTGGAGTGTGCTTTATTTTCAGGGATGACAGTGCATCTTTCTTGGTGAGAGGAAGAATTTTTTCTCACAGTGGAGGTGTTTATGCAGCGTAGGGTACTTAGGGCCAGTGTTCCCTCAAAGCGATTTGTGTCTGCTCCTGTTCCATGGAAAATGTAGTCCGCAGGTTTTCATTCCAGCCAGACACAACAGCAGCTGATTTCACCAATTAACACACCGTCCACCAGACAGGGATGAACTAATCAGTGCAATCAGCTGTTGTATTATCTGGTTGGGATAGAAATCTGTAGACTCGACGGTGGCAGGGGGCTGGACACCACTGGCTTGGAGGGATAAATTGTTGCGGACTTCTTAACTCAAGTCAAAGTGCATAATATCTATTAACATTAAAGGTCCTGCATAAAAGTCTGAAAGCAAAGATTCCTTTTAAAGCATCTCAGATATGCTAAGCACTTCATCCAGGCTTTTAAGGTATAACAGGTGAGTTAATTAAAATGTTTTTGAAAGTAGCAAACATGAGTTGTCACAATGCCATCTCCGAAGAGGAAACCTTTATGTGAAAGGGAGTGGCAGCTTTGGGAATGGCTTCCAGTGCTGGCTGCGCAGTGCCAGTCGCTGATCCCTGTAGTCTGCCCACAGGAGGCTACACAACCAATTCTCTTGCTGTCCTACCTTTGCTCACACAGCCCTGCCCGCATGTAGGTGATAGCTAAGTGTGGTAAAGCAGCTCCCTTTTGGCTGCAGTGTCTTTCTAATTAATGTCACTTTAGCAGGACAACTGGAGGGCTTTTATGTTTAAGGTTGTCGGTTTAACAACATAATTGAGGCTTGGGAAGTACACTCAGGGTAGCAGCCAAACTGACTTCCTAGGTGGATCACCATAACCCAGGTGAAATAAAGCGTCCGGTCACTTGAATGATAATGGCTCAGCTCATGAAAAAGGGCATGGGGGTGAGAGCAGGAATGAAGCCGGAGCCTCTTATGTAGGTGCCGCATAAATTTGTAATTTTGGCTTTGCTCACTCACATAATTGGGTCTGTTTGACTTACTGGCTACTATTGTGGCATTATACTGTTGGTGCTGCAGTGCACAATTCAGCTCAATTTGATAAAGAGGTGAGCAATTCAGCAAGTAGATTGAGAGGGGTTATATAACGTATTATAGGTACATTATTCGATTTTTATATAAGTTGTACAATATAAAAATGTACAATAAAACATTTAACCTAACAAATTTACACAAACCAATATACACTACATAAATATAAAGTTTATGATGTAGCGAGGGGCTTCATCTATTTAGAAGTGCATATGAGATGTAATGCATTCAACTGGTACTACTCTTGCTCACAGTAAAAATATGTATTTGTTATTAATGTATTCATTTCACTGGCTACTTGTGAATAACAGGTCATGATGCTTTGGCACATATCAAGTAAGCAAGCAAGACCTTCTTCAGATGATCAGGGGGCCTTCGCTATCTGAAGAAGGCCTTGCTGTGGTTTTAACATGGCCAGTGAAATAAATACTACATTTAATTCTGTGAGCAAGAGTGGTGCCTTTTCAGGGCCTAAAATCCACATCATTTGGCAGCACCTTCTCAAATCTGGTCGTCCTTTCTATGTTTGAGTTCAGTGCAGGATTTAGCTATTACCAATCAAGCTCATTTATTTCCTAAAGATTCTGGCTGCATATCCAACTCGGGCTTACCGTTTCTTTCTTAGTACTTTGAAAACACAAAAGCAAACGCATAACTGAGTGTAAAGTGTCTGTGTGAATCAAATGTCAACACTTGAATAAACTTAAAAGACACCTCTACTTCGCTTCTACTTCTGCCCACTGGCATGGAACATTTTCTCTGAATATTTGAAGTTTCCTTCCTTCCTCTCAACGATCTTTTTTTTCTTCTCCTAATCATGTATTCTCCCTTCGATGAGCTGGAGTGTGGCCTAAGCCTTGTAGGTGTGCCTTGCGTGGATAGTGGTAGCGGTGTGTATTTGTGGATGTTTCCTCACCTCTGCGCACTTTTGTACCGCTCTTTTGCTCCGATTTTGCTCCACAGCTCTCTCTGAATAATCACAGATTGCAGGAATATGGACCTTTTCATTGACAAGAAGTCATATCAGCATACAGTGAGGTTTCTCACTGCATATGAATAGAAAGGAGAGAAAAAATAAAGGAAAGTTTCAAGCACTGTATTCAATCCCGTCGCATTCTTGGACATTTGGTAGCTGTAGCACTAATAGGAGGAAAAGCATCTCTTCTGTGTTGTGAGTGTGGGGAACACAGGCTTATGAGACATGTGCAGATTTGTGACTTTCATTACACTCATGTTAATTAAGAGAAAAAAATGTCAGCTTTTTCTCAGCTAGTCTCATTGCTAGTCTCATTGCTAATCTTAGGTCACAAAAACAGAAGCAGGGCTGCAGCACTAATCTTCACTTAAATTATTTGCTTTCTATCACACTTTAAGCCTTTAATCATGAACCAAACAATTTTAGTAAACGTGTATCGATTAATATAGAACATACCTTTCCCCCACAACCAACTCCCACGTGCAGCGTGCGTCCATGTAGTGTATAGTTTCCTGTATGTGCTGAACTATTTCTTGGCTAACAGTCATACCTGTGAAATAATAGTTTTTTGAGTATACAATATCCCTAGGAAATAATTTTCCACTTTATTGTCTGTCGTCGCCTGGATGTGGCTCATGGGCCAGAGGCCAAAAATCACTGCAGTCGAGTTTTTGCCAGAAAAAAGAAATTGAAACACAAGGAATGGGTCACATGATCAAGAATGAGACATGCAGTATTTGGCTCACGTTACTGGTAATGCGACCTAGCAGGACATAGAACAAATAGATTTTACATGCAGCTGTGCTGTTAAGGTCAGACTCATTATGTTTGCCAGAAAATAAATCTTTAAGATGCATAAATTAATATATTTCATTGTAATGAGGTGAGGTACATTGTCAAAACAAAATGTGTCTTTCATCATAGCCAAAACAGGTTTTGTTTATTAAAATAAAAGTCAGTAAAGTCATATTTTTTATTAGCATGTTGATTAATATAATAGTATAATTATTGTCAAAGTACAGTGGCGTTTTGATTAAATAAATAAAAGTTCAAACATTGAGTAGAGTGGAAAGTGGAAAAAGGTGTAAATATGTAGCACTAAACTTCACTACAGGATAAAAATATTGCGTTTATTATTGCAAACCTGCTGACTTGCTGTTTGAATGGCAGTGCTCTCCAGTGTATGCTTTATTTTCATTGCCGGGTTGACTGCTTTTCTACGGGGAAATAAAGTTTTCCTCCGTGTAGTGTGTTTTCCTCTGTGAGTGTGAAGCCACTACCAACTGGTTATAAATGCGGTGCCCTGTGTCCCTCGGGAGCCCCGCTCACACTTCAGAGGCCCCATCGGGAAGCTGGTCGAGCTTTCAAGGATTCACAAAATGGCATCATATATACAACAGTGCGTACAAAGCAGCCCGCGTACCCATTCACACCTTCCCTCTCAAAAATTCACAGTTATGAAGCTCTTTACTCCAAAATGCAATAAATGTTCATCAGTCAATACTTAAAAGCACAGATAGGCAAATCATCTGAAATGTGTCTGTTTTGTATTTATTCCAGTTGTCTAATCTTCTGGATAATATTTCTGCATCTCATTTTCATACAAGCAGTCGCTTTGGCTGAGTAAGTGAGATCGTTTACAAATGGTGGGTATCTCATTGTGGAGTGCAAGTGTCTATATTCTGAAAAATGTCCTTGCTGTAAAATAGGTGAGCAGAACTTGATAAGAGAACAGAGGCGGTTTTTTCCCTCACAAACAGCATCAGCAGCATTTTGTATTCCTCCATCTCCTCTGCTGTGAGACTTGTTAATGATTTCACTATATTTTCTCTGTAGATGTAGTGGGTGGCAATCCATTTGACAGGACGAGTCTGAGTGTAGGTTATTTCATCTCCATTTGTTGGAATAACATTGATTCGAAATGTAGGATCCACTTGAGTCAGCATCTGGTTAGAGACACCGTGTTATCATGAAGTGCCAAGAGGGTCCTTCAGAGTACGGAGAGGTGGGGACAAAACATTTCTTTCTTCTTTTTCCGCATTCCCAATTCCTCCCTCATTCCTCCCTGAGAATCTCGTCCGCATACTTCCACTCAGGTGCAATTTAATTCAGCCATATTACCATAATAATTCTTGTCGTGCACAACACACTGTTGGTAATTGATATGTAGGCGCTGCTTCTGGGTGGAGCCATTTGCATTTAATCGTGTTAACTGATATGATAATGAATGTGAAAGGCCTGATGCAAGCAGAATGACTCACTGGAGATGGATGGCTATTTGAATTATACACAATAAGTAATATATTATATCAGGTCTCAGTGGCCCACAACTCTCCTGGCTGTCTGTCTTATACTTGGATTGGACTGGACTGCCTGGGTATAAAATAGTCTGCATCACATCGGCCTCATCTTCCTCACCATATTTTCTCCTCCTTCACTGCTCCTTATTATTTTTCACAGGTAATGAGGAGCAAAATAGGAAGAGGTGGAAATGGATTTAATGAATTAGAATAAATAAAACATCCAGTGTGGTGACAAAATGCAAGTTTAGAAACAGTAATAATTTAAGCTGTGTTGTCACGATGGCTGTCCTAACGCGACGGAGTGAGAAAATGGCTGTCCTGCCTCTTTCTCCGACGTGCCACTCTGTTTAGTATGCCGTCCTTCCCCATGCTTTTAACCAGAGTCTCGATAATTAGCTTCTCAGGCTCCACCAAACTTTATTATTCCCTATTAACACATATGACAAGCCTATTGCCTTTTAGATGAGATTTTATGAGGGGTTTCGGTAAAAAGTGGACACCAAAGCAGACAAAGGAAACAAAGATAAAAAATGGCTGTAATTCATCATTGACTTGATTCAATTCGATAACTTTTTGTACAAAGTACCTCTTTTGCTGGAATGTGGAAAAGACTGTCTCGGTCTGAAGCTGTCACATCCTATTAGAAGTATCCCTGAGTGGATGATTTCTCACTTTGACCAAGGTCACGGTGAATTGACTGTTAGGAATTGAGATGCCAGGGGATGTAATGAATTCAGGAACGGGTCTTAAAAAATGAATATTTGATTGTGGGGATCAATGTCAACTTTGTAATTTGTCCATTAACATTGTCCTTTTTTAAAACATTGAAATACATCATGAAAGTAATTTTAACAGAGTATAACCAACTGTGCAGTCCTTGGCTGACCCAGCAAGAGTTATGGCCGAACAGTAGCCAGCCAGGCTTTGGTGTCATTAAAAAAGCCCTCTAAACTCGTTTTTTTTTTTTTTTTTTTTTCTTTT